>SJYX01004130.1:57651-98810 GCA_006410675.1 Oreotragus oreotragus | reverse complement strand
GCAAAGTAATGTCTCTGCTTTTGAATATACTATCCAGGTTGGTCATAACTTTTCTTCCAAGGAGTAAGCGTCTTTTAATTTCATGGCTGCAGTCACCATCTGCAGTGATTTTGGAGCCCCCAAAAATAAAGTCTGACACTGTTTCCACATCTATTTCCCATGAAGTGATGGGACCGGATGCCATGATCTCCATTTTCTGAATGTTGAACCTTAAGCCAACTTTTCGCTCTCCTCCTTCACTTTCATCAAGAGGCTTTTTAGCTCCTCCTCACTTTCTGCCATAAGGGTGGTGTCATCAGCATATCTGAGGTTATTGATATTTCTCCCGGCAATCTTGATTCCAGCTTGTGTTTCTTCCATTCCAGCGTTTCTCATGATGTACTCTGCATATAAGTTAAATAAGCAGGGAGACAATATACAGCCTTGACGTACTCCTTTTCCTATTTGGAACCAGTCTGTTGTTCCACGTCCAGTTCTAACTGTTGCTTCCTGACCTGCATACAGATTTCTCAAGAGGCAGGTTAGGTGGTCTAGTATTCCCATCTCTTTCAGAATTTTCCACAGTTTATTGTGATCCACACAGTCAAAGGCTTTGGCATAGTCAATAAAGCAGAAATAGATGTTTTTCTGGAACTCCCTTGCTTTTTCCATGATCCAGCGGATGTTGGCAATTTGATCTCTGGTTCCTCTGCCTGTTCTAAAGGAAAATATAAATCATAGCAGAAACACTGATAAATAGAAAACAATCAGAAATGACTGCCAATAGGATTAGCAAAGATTTTTAAATAGTTTTTATCCATCTACTCAAATACTTAAGGAAAAACATGGATATAGTGATGGGAGGATTTGGAGATACAAAAAAAGAACCAAATGGAAATTGTAGCAGTGAAACAATGCAATATCTTAGATGAATAGTTCACTGGAGGGGCTTAAAAGATTGGACACTGATTAAAAGATCTATGAACTTAAAGACATTGCAAAAGAAACTAAAGAAAGAAAAATCCAAAGTGGCTACACCATTTTTCATTCTCAATAACATTGCTCCAGTTTGTCAACATCTTCACCAACACTTATTATTTGACTTTTTGGTTATAGCCATCCTAGTGGTTTGTGAAGTGGTATTTCATGGTGGTTTTATCTAAAATTTTGATAGCTAATGGTATTGAGCATATTGTCACGTGCTTATTTGCCATTTGTATATCTTCCTTGAAGAAATGTCTATAAGCTATAAGGGTTTTTCATATATTCTGCATATTAAATTTTATCAGATATATGATTGGCAAATATCTCATTTTGTGGGTTATCTTTTTACATTCTTAACTTTTTTATAGGCAACTTAAAATTTTATTGGAATATAGTTGATTTACAATGCTGTGTTAGTTTCAAATGTACAGCAAAGTGAATTATTTATATATTACATTTCAGGGGTATAGCAAAGTGAATCATCTACATATTACAAATATCCATTCTTTTTTAGATTCTTTTCCCATATAGATCATTACAGAGTATTGAGAAGAGTTCCCTGTGCTACAATGTAGATCCTTATTAGTTTTCTATTTTGTATATAGTAATGTGTATATGTCAATCTTAATCTCCAAATTTATCCATCCCTGCTTCTCCATAAATTTATTTTCTATGTCTGTGAGTCTGTTTCTGTCTTGTAAATAAGATTTTTTTTGTACTAGGTTTTAGATTCCATGTATAAGTGATATCATGATATTTAGCTTTCTCTAGCTTACTTCAATCAGTATGACAGTCTCTAGGTCCATCCATGTTGCTGCAAATGGCATTATTTCATTCTTTTTATATTTTAATATTCCATTGTATATATGTACCACATCCTCTTTACCCATTTCTTCATCAGTGGACATTTAGGTTGCTTCCATGTCTTGACTGTTATAAATAGCACTACAGTGAACATTGGGATGCATATATCATTTCAAATTATACTTTTTCTGGATATATGCCTAGGAATGGAAATGCTGTATCATATTGTAACTGTATGTTTAGCTTTTTAAGGAACCTCCATACTGTTCTTCATAGTGGCTGTACCAATTTACATTTCCACTAGCAAGTGAGGAGGTTCCCTTTCCTCCACGCCCTCTCCAGCACTCAATGCTTGTAGACTTTTTGTTGCTGTTGGCTGCACTGGGCAGCTTGTGGGATCTTAATTCTCTGACTAGGGATCAAACCTGAAGCCTCAGCATTTAAAGCGTAGAGTCCTAACCACTGACTGCCAGAGAATTCCTTGTTTGTAGGTTTTCTTGATGGTGGCCACTCTGACCAGGGTGAGGTGATACCTCATGGTAGTTTCGGTTTGCACTTCTTTAATAATCAGTGATGTTATAACCTTTTCATGTGCTTTTTGATCATCTGTATGTCTTTGGAGAAATGTCTATTCATTTTAAATTGTTTTTTTTTTTTTTTTCATATTGAGCTAAATGAGCCGTTGGTTTATTTTGGAGAATCCCTTGTTGGCCGCTTCATTTGCAAAAATTTTCTCCCATTCTTTGGGGTTGTCTTTTTGTTGTGTTCATGGTTTCCTTTGCTGTGCATAATCTTTTAAGTTTATTTTTGTTTTTATTTTCATTACTCCAGGGGGTGGATCAAAGAAGATTGTGCTGCAGTTTACATCAGAGAGTGTTCTGCCTATGTTTTCCTCCAAGAGTTTTATAGTATCTGGCCTTACGTTTAGATCTTTAATCCACTTTGAGTTTATTTTTGCGTGTAGTGTTAGGAAGTGTTCTTGTAAGTGTTCATGTAAAAGTGTTCTTTTACATGTAGCTGTCCAGTTTTCCCAGCACCACTTATCGAAGAGATGGTATTTTCTCCATTTTATATTCTTGCCTCCTTTGACATAGATTAGGTGTCATAGATTTATCTCTGGACTTTGTATCCAGTTTCATTGATCTATATTTCTGTTTTTGTGTCAGTACCATACTGTTTTGCTTACTGAACCTTTGTAGTATAGACTGTAGTCAGGGGCCCTACTTCCTCCAGCTTCATTTTTTCCCCCTCAAGGCTGCTTTGGCTCTTAATGATGTCTTTCAAAGCGGAAATTTTTTTTTTACTATTGGTGAAATCCAATTTTTCTTTTTTATTGTTGTTAATTTTCCTATTGGTATCATATCTGAAAAGCCATTGCCTAATTCAAGGTCATCAAGATTTATGCCTATGTTTTCTTATAAGAGTTTCATAGTTCTTACAATTGGGTCTTTGATTCACTTTGCATTAATTTTTGTAAATGGCTTAAGGAGGCTTCCAAGTTCCTTTTTTGCATGTGGCGTTCAGTTGTCTCAACACTGTTAAAAAGACTGTTTTTTCCTCACTAAGTTGTGTTGTCACCTTGTCAGAGGTCTACTGACGATAAGTGTAAGGGTTTATTTCTGTTTTCTCATTTTTGTTTTGTTTTTTTTTTTGCCATGTCACACGGCTTATGGTATCTTAGTTCCCTAACCACGGATCAAACCCATGGTCCAGCAGTGAAAGCGCCGCGTGCTAACCACCGGACAGCTAGGGACTCCCTGGATTTTCAGCTCAGTTCTATTCTAGCTTTATGCCAGCTTGCCCTCGTCTTCTATTGCTGATGATCTCTTTGCTTATATTTTCCATTTCTTCGTATATCAGTTTAGTATTTTGCGTTTGCCTGGTAATCTGTCCATTTCATTTATCTGTTTTGTTAGCATACAGTTGTTCATAGTATTCCTTTATAATCCTTTTCATTTCTGTAAGTTTTGTAAATGTCTCTTTTGTTTCTCTTTTAGATAATTCGAGTCCCTTTTCTTTTCCTTGGCCTGTCTGGCTAAAGACTTGCCAATTTTGTTGATTTTCTCAAGGAAACAACTTTCTGTTTATTGATTTTTTTTTTCTGTTGTTTTTCTATCTGCTGAAAACCAGTAATAAAGAGAAGAATCTTATAAAGCAGCCAGAGGAAAACAAGACTTGCTTGCTTTCATCAGAAGACTTGCTTGCTTATAGAGGAAGAACACCTACTAATACAGAACCTAAGGATACTACACTTTAAGTAGCTGCATTGAATTTCTTTTAAAAATTTTGTTTAAAAAAAAGCATGTTTCCTTTGAGTCTAAATACTATCAGTTTGACCTTTGCGTGAGATGGTACACTTTCCCTGTCCCCACATTCTCAGATGATGCCATGTCCCAGAGTTCGTGGTGGAGGTGATGGTTTTTCCTTCCAGCACAAAAGGAAAAAACAAAGCAAGGCACAGTGTGCCGTGGTCCTAGTGTACGCAGGAGTCTGCACTGATTATGGCGCTCTTATGGAATTTTTTTTCCTCCTTCCTTTTAGCCTTAATCCAGTCATTATCAACCTCAGCTGTGCTTCCGAATCAGCTGGGGAGTTTTTAAAAAACCACTGAAGCCCATTTCTGTCCTGCTGCTGTTGCTGTTTAGTTGCCAAGTCATGTCCAACTCTTTGTGACCCCATGGACCATAGCCTACCAGGCTCCTCTGTCCATGGGATTCTCCAGGCAAGAATACTGGAGTGGGTTGCCGTTTCCTTCTCCAGGGGATCTTCCCGACCAAGGGATCAAACCCGCGTCTCCTGCTTGTCAGTGTGTACGTGTATGTGTGTAAATATATATGTATGTGTGTATGTTCAGTTCAGTTCAGTCGCTCAGTCGTGTCCGACTCTTTGCGACCCCATGAATCGCAGCACGCCAGGCCTCCTTGTCCATCACCAACTCCCGGAATTCACTCAGACTCGTGTCCATCGAGTCTGTGATGCCATCCAGCCATCTCATCCTCTGTTGTCCCCTTCTCCTCCTGCCCCCAATCCTTCCCACCATCAAAGTCTTTTCCAATGAGTCAACTCTTCTCATGAGGTGGCCAAAGTACTGGAGTTTCAGTGTATACATAAAAATTTAAACTATATGTGTATTATATATGTATGTATATTTGCATGTTGTGTTTTTTTCACTATCATGTGAAAATTTTAAAATATATTCTGAAGTGGCGAGAACAGTGATCTTTAAACTGGGTGTATGAAGACCCCTGGGGGTGGAAGGCTTCTCCAGGGACTCCGCGTTAGCTGAATATCCCGGGTAGAGTTGGCATCCCAAGTATACTTTGTCCAGTTTCTGTATCATATGAGGTGCAAAACTGAGGTGTTTCTTGGTCATGAAACAGATACTGTTACACACACACAAATACACACACATATAAACACTGTTGGGAGAAAAACTTTTCCCGTTACCTTACGTCCTAGTGGTTAGGGCCTGGGTGTTAATTGACAACTGCCAGTTTGAAGATTATGTCAAGGGGTGTGCAGTTCTTTGCTTTCAATAAAATTTTGAAAGGGTAAGTCATAAATGTCCACTAAAATTTTACGTTCAATTATCAAAATTTGTCATTTTAATCAACCATGTGCTACTAGTAATTGTAATGTTAACTCAGTCAAAATGTTATTTTGAACACTTAGAGCCTTAAGATCATAGGAAGTTAAGTTTAAACATTTTTAAAGTAAATATATACTTTGGTAGTTAAGAAATATGAGGAGATGATCAGTAATAGATCTTTAAGCATAAAAATGTATCATAGTCCAAAAAACAATTTTGAAAGAAGTAGGGCTGAAAGTGCAGGTTCAAGGTGGGAGGTGGGAGGGAGGTTCAAGAGGGAGGGGACATATGTAAATGGTCGATTCATGTTGATGTATGGCAGAAAACAATACAATATAAAGTAATTACCCTCTAATCAAACAAATTTTTAAAAAACAGTGTAAGTTCAAAAAGAAAAAAAAAGAATGTTGTTAAGAGTGAGTTCATATATTTTTTAATGGAAAATGACAGGTCACATTGCTGTGGCCTTTAGGTTCCATTGGATTCATTCCAGAAAGTAATGTTTTACTTCAAAATGTCAAGATTCATCGTATATTGGAAATTAGGTCCTTCACAACTGCTTAAACTTATGATGAATCATTATAGATGTCAACTGAAAAATGTAGAAGGAAGAATGTGTATTAAAAAAAATTTTTTTTTAAGGGCTTGAGAAGGGAAAAGTGAAAATCACTGTCTGGAGGGCCAAGGACCATTCACTACAAGGTATTTTTATTTTAAACTTTGTCTTCATATGGCTCAGAGGTTAAAGCATCTGCCTCCAATGTAGGAGACCTGGGTTCGATCCCTGGGTCAGGAAGATCCCCTGGAGAAGGAAATGGCAACCCACTCCAGTATACTTCCCTGGAGAATCCCATGGACTGAGGAGCCTGGTGGGTTGCAGTCCACGGGTCACAAAGAGTCAGACATGACTGAGTGACTTTACTTTACTTTTCATAGTTAATGAAGCAAAAATTGATTCATACTTTACAACTTCACCTGTTTTAGGACTGATAACTAATAAATGCTGCAAAAAAAAAAAAAAAAAGTGTAGGGAAATTGTGTGGGTAGGTTTTATGTACTTTCTATCCATTCCATGTCCTTGAAGGAAATGACTTTACTTTACTTTTCATAGTTAATGAAGCAAAAATTGATTCATACTTTACAACTTCACCTGTTTTAGGACTGATAACTAATAAATGCTGCAAAAAAAAAAAAAAAAAGTGTAGGGAAATTGTGTGGGTAGGTTTTATGTACTTTCTATCCATTCCATGTCCTTGAAGGAAAAACAAATATGTCTGTGTAGTACAAAGTTACTTTTGCTGTTGTTAATACTTATCAATACAGTTTATTTCATAGGAATAATGAAATCATTCCGTTCTGATATCAGCCTTCAATTCCTGTCAGTTTTTAGTCTAATTTCCCTAACCTAACTTTATAATCTATTACTAATTCTATGAATTCTCATTCTTTGGTCAGAGGGACCGTGGGACTGTGGGGCTCTCCCCAAGTTTTCCAAGGTTCCTGTAACAGACGAGGGTTCCCATCACTGAGCACAACCTACTCCAGGCTACACATTGCACGTTTACTCTAACGGCCACCACAGCCGTGGCAAGCTGATTCTGTCTTTTTCAGTTTACACCTGAGAGAGCTGAGGCTGACGGAGGTAAGTAGCCCAAAGGCACACAGCTAGGTGGTGGAGAGCTAGGATGTATCCCTGGGATGGTCTATGGAACATGTGTACACTTGTGGCAGATTCATGTTGATGTATGGCAAAACCAATACAATATTGTAAAGTAATTAACCTCCAATTTGAATAAATATATTAAAAATATAAAAAATTAAAAAAAGAAAAAAAGAACACCCCACTTGTGAGTTAGTTTACTTCTTCCTAATGCTAGTTTAGTTGACTCCAAAAACATTGAATGGTGACACATTTTTAAAGGGCATCTCAGAATGACTTTATCAAAAATTGGTAAACTGATTATATAGAGATCCCATTTATTTTTTCTATTTAATTAGTGCTTGTAGAGGAAGAACTATATCAGAGCACTCTGTTTAGTGCTAGGAACAGGGGAGTGAGGAAAATGAACTTGTAGGGCACATGGCCACATAGGCTTTTAACAAATAATTAGTTTATTGATTATTTAATTACAGTTGGGATCATAAAAAGAAAATGCAGGGTGTTATGAAAATGAATAATAGAGTAATATGATAAAGTCTTGGGTCAAGGAGAGCTTTTTAAGACATAGTATTAAAGCAGAATAGTAGAACTCAAAGCTTCACCAAGGGAGGTCCTGGCAAGAGTGTCCTTTTCTTCTGCCATTGTGAGAAGCACTTTGCTACTTTGTTGTAGTTGGTGGGGTGGGGGTGGAGGGAAGTGGGGGCAAGAGTGCATATCAACCTACTTTCCCAGGTTTTCTTCCAGATTCTTTCCTTCCAGCCTAGCAAGGAAAGAAAAAAAAATCATATTTCTGTATATTTCATAAATTTCCAGAATTTCAGCTCCCACGAAATAGAATGGCATTCAGCACATCAGGTACTACCCCAAAGTATTTCTTTCAAAGCCTTTGCCTTAAAGGGTGCTCATTCAATGATTATTGACTGAATGAGTTTTCCTACAAAATTTTGGATAATCCTGTCTACCAAATCACACAAGACAGGGCTATCAGATCCAAAGAAATTAAAGCATAGGAAGTTTTATTCATGCTGTTTAAACATTAGTATTGGAGAATGAGGAATGCGGCAAATCTTCTTTGGAAGATGATTATGATCTCATCATCTAGTTTTCTTAATTTATATATCTATCCATAACTTGTTTGGTATGTATTAGTTCATGTGCATTTGATCTCTCTAATTAGATTAACTAAATGTATTTTAAATGCAGTGATCATATCTACCATTATTGTATCTAATGTAGAACCAACTATATATTGATATACAGGCTTGGGAAGACCGGGAAAGTGACTTGAATGATCCTTGAGAGTTGAGATTTCTTTTTCCCTAGTTTTTGTACTACTTTCTTTTTCTTAATCACACGAGATCAGAAATGAATTATCAGTAGGTTGCTATGTCTTTGTAAAAATCCTGAAAATGATAGAGCTGTGTGTGTCCTAGATGTTCATTTGCTAGTTCAAAATCATGAAGCTCTCAGTTGCAAATGTCATCAATATGTATGAGTGGCCCAACTGTTGCTCCTACCTCCTCCGTCCCTTCCTTCCTGGTGGGTGTCTCCTTCTGAGAGTGCCTTTGGAACCCTTCTGGAGTAGGTGGGATGGGGGAAAAATAAAGATGTGTGCTGTTGTTTTGCATTGTCAGATTGCAGGATTTGTGTGTGTGTGTATGTGAATCTTAGGAAAGTACCAGTTTCCCCTTTTCTGTCTGCCTGTTTCTCTCTCAGTTCTTTCACCTCTTTTCCCCACCACCATGTAAGTACACACTGCCTTTCTTTTTTTTTAAGTGAACAAATATGAGAATGAGAGGAAGGAATTTACTGTGGCAGATTTTTGAAAGAATACATTTCTCCACTTTCTTACTTGCTACACTCCAAAGACAGCCCACATACACAGATGTGACAACTTTTTTGTAAAGCTAATTTGAGCAAATGCCTGTCTGGCAACTTACTCTGGGAATAGTTACAATTGCCCAAACTGAAATTATGCCTTTGTAGAGGTGACACTGATGGCGTGTTATTACTGGATACCCAGAAAAGAGACATTAGGAAAAGAAAAAACATTTTTTTTAATAAAATAAGACATGAAAGTGAAGTACATGTGTTTTTGTTTTTGAGGATCTTTGTTAATGGGACTAGAATAGAGGTGCTTGCCCAAATGTGACTCTGCTCTTGTAAAAATAGCTGTCTGGAAGGCATTTGGCATTGATTGGATTAATTTGTGAGCTTCTTTGTTTTCCGTGATAAAGACCTTCCACAAATACAGCAAAATAAATAAATAAATAAATAAATAAAAAGAGGTAGATATAAGAGTCTCAACTAAAGATATGAATGAGGGGTAAAGAAAAGAGGTGCCTCTCATTACCAAATTCATTTTTAATGCTTTTCTTTTCCCCTTTGTGTATAATTATTTTTATCTAATTTGTCATATTGTTCATTCAAAATAGAGGACGTGCAACCAAACTCATAATATATTGGGTGAAAGATAAGGCTATTGCCAAACTCTTTGATAAGGAAAGGTGGGGCATTTGCAGAGGGAGAAGAAAGAACCCTTTCTCTGTCCTGATTGTACATTCTAATTGGACACCGTTCACTGGACAACTACACTCCTTTCTTTCTTTTCATCCCTTCTCTGCATTTTCTCTTCCTTCTTTCCTTTATCTCCTTGTGCTTGTTCTTTAATCAATGCAGCTTATATTTATATTTCTACTTATTTAATGCATTAGGGGATGTGGGGAATGCATAATGCATTTGTAGAGAACATAAAGAATATTATATGCTGCTCTTGCCCTCAGGAGTTTGCTGCTATTTGGGAAGACATGATATATATGCATGAAATGTTGAATAAAGATTCAAGATTTGAATGGCAATAAAGAATATAAATCAGATGAGCAATAGGTACTATCAGCTTTTAGTTAAGAGATCAGTGGAGACTGGATGGTCAGAATAAGCTTTTTTAACTTCATCCCCTGTTCTGGAACACTCACTGCTAGTATATACACTTTGAGGTTTTATCTGTTTAACTTATAATTATTTGCCAGTTTATCTTTCCAAATGTTTCCCAAATATTCCTCAGCCTTCAAATTTTGAATAACTTTATCTTCTGTGAAGAATCCTGTAATCTTTGCAGCCCTCTGGGATATCCTGCTTCCTTGAATTACTCTACATCAGAACTTCTCGACCACATACTAAACAATGGACAGCACATCATCTACCCTGTACTTTATATATGTATATATATATATATATATATATATATATATATAGTTCCGATTTTTCCCTCAAAATTTCTATTGTTTTGAGAGTAGGGCTCCATTTTGTACTTCCTGGCCACCTCATGAGAAGAGTTGACTCATTGGAAAAAAGTCTGATGCTGGGAGGGATTGGGGGCAGGAGGAGAAGGGGCAACAGGGGATGAGATGGCTGGATGGCATCATCGACTTGACTTGATGGACATGAGTCTGAGTGAACTCTGGGAGTTGGTGATGGACAGGGAGGCCTGGAGTGCTGTGATTCATGGGGTCACAAAGAGTCAGACACAACTGAGCAACTGAACTGAACTGATACAGCTCATAGCACAAAGTATATCATCTGGTCTACTCTGTTTTCAATATGCATTTACTCGGTTGATTTTTAGCCTGGAGAATTTGAACAAACTCCCCATTTTGAGGATATCCCATATCCTTTCCAGATCTAATATCCAATATGGTTTTGTTTCTATTCCTTGAAGCCAAATCATTCTTACAGATATTTAAGGAACACTTCTTATTTGTAATGATCACATGAGGCATAAAAGCAGTCTGGGGAGATGAGTGAAGTTCTCATGAAGTTTAGTGACCCCAAAAGGTTACCACTTGCTGACAGCAGCAGGATTGCTACGTAGGATACATTTTCAGGAGGGTTAACTTCTTTTACAGCTTTTAAGACCACCTCAGCTCTCTGAATCAGATGGAGCCTTTAATATTCATTTTTCACTATTTTATTTAAAGCCATTTTAAAAGCTGTTCAATAGAGGGCATGACAAAATGATCTCAATGCTCCGCCAGACTCTGTCATTCTAGAATTCCAAATATCAACACTCACATATATATGTACAACACATATACTCACATATACACAAACACACTGGATTCAATGGAAGGTGACTAAGTTCAACATTTCCTTACAGGCACCCTATCTCTCAGATCAGCACCCCAATTTTATCCTTCTCTGTGCCTCATAGGCTCAAGTTCTGTTTGGCAAAAGAACCAGAACAATTGTGATTCCTGGGAGAGTATCTAAAACGACAGTTGCTGAAAGGTTACAGCAAAATCTATTAGAAAAGAAAAGTTGAGGGAAATCAGGTGAGCTCATAGAAGAAAATAAGGAAAGATTGGCTCCCTTTTGGGATTAGGTCTAATTAAGGTGAGCAAGCAGCGGGGCCTGTTTGGAATAACAATTGTGCTAGCACGTCACTTTTTTCTGCTTAGTTGAAATTTATATAGTTTGGGAATGGTGAATATAAGAAAATTAGAGCTCATTTAGAATCTGTTGAAAGGACAGTGTGCCTTCATTATTAGTTTTGCATCTGAATTTTCCTGGGGCAGTCCTCTCTCTGTTATAGGTAATGGATTTTTCCCCAGATGTAATTGGATGAGTTTAATTTTTTCTTTCATTACCTGTCGAGGAGGCCTATGCCCCTACTTCCCTTTGTGTTTTATTAGGACTGTAACCCCTATTTAAATAAAGGCTTTGATTGTGCTTATATATGTTCAATCAGCACTTTCTGATTGAATAGTTCTGGTCACACAATGCTCTCGCCTAGCATTTTTTACTAATTACATTTTCACCCTGGCTGGGTATGGAAAACCTCTGATGATGTTTGTTTACTGCTTTTGATTATGATGGTGATTTGGTCTGTCCAGAGTGCCACAGGACTGAGAAAACAAATCTTCAGACTACAGTCCTACTGGTCTTGAACGGTGACTTGATCTGATCTTGCCTTTTATTGAAGGGATAGAAAGCTAATTCATATGCTGATAAATGCTTAACAAGCAGTTCTAAATAAATAAAGAAGACAAATCTCTGTCATAGCTTCCACTGATTTCCATGGTGTAAATAGTCCCACCATGGCTGATTTCAACATGACATAATCGAATGTGGAGCTGAGAAGAGAACCACACAATCTGATATCCAGGTCTGCAGCTCCAGCACATGATGAAAAGCCTCAGTTACATAGCTGTCATTGAGACCATGTACCTCATCATCTTCATATCACAATTAAGATGGATACTAGTTGTTAAGCCGATTTAATTAGAGTATAATTTCAATGATTTGTATATTTTGTCACTAAAGGCATTTTAAGGTGATTCTTCTGCCTGTGCTGAAAATTCAGAAATATAATGGTTAAATTGTATGATTTTAAATCAAATGTTCATGTTTCCTGAGAAATTTTTATTTATTTATATATTTCATTCTTTTCTAATATATTAGCAAGCATCTTAGTAGAAGTATTGTACCAGGATTTTGAAGACCTTAAATTTAGCTCAAGCCATGATTAAAATTATTAAAATCATCTCTATCCTTGAGAAGGAACTCATTTAATATCAGGGCATCATCAATTTGCTCATCATTTTAGGAAAGAGAACAATAGTACAACTATAACCTCTCATAGAAAGCTGTTCATTTTCACCTGGATAGTATTATAAATTCTTTTGAATAGATGCATGATATTTTGTCTTTATCTGTCTTAAAGCAAACTTTTAGCCAGAAACCCAAGTGATAACATGTTTGTATATATTATATCTATAATATAACTTATGTAGATAGATTTTACTGGAAGGAAGAAATCAAGCTTTGTTCATCTTATATATCCCTCAAAATTTAGCCCAGGAAACTGAACATAGTGAGTACTCAATTAGCATGAGTGGAATGACTTAGTGACTGATTCCTTTCCTGTTAGACAAAAATTGGTGTGGAAACAGGAAATAATTCAAACTAAAATCTTAAGAAAAAATTAAAAGTGTACCACAAATGAAAAATATTTGACTCTTGACAGTACATATTTTCTAATGCTAGCTAAGGACTAGAATAGAAAAAAAAAGTTTTTAATAGGTTTAAAAACAAGATTAAACTTTATGTTATGTCTATATACCTTACAGATACATTTTCTTTGAAAATCTCCCAAAGTTAAAACCACATCAATTAAGTTTAATTCATATTCATTTTAATTATGCTATAAATGCAATGACTTTTCTTCAGAGTGGGAGGGATATCCCAATGAACTGAAATTTTTCTTTTTTGCTTCGAGGTAAGTCCCCCACCCCATTGCATCAGGGCCTCCAGGCTTTGTCGAATAGACAGACTTATGGTTTAATTTTAAATGAAATGGAGTGTAATATGTTGGCCAAGCTGTGTAGTGATGCCATCTATGGCTAAGAATTTTGAAACTAGGCTTTTCCTTCTGAATCTTGTCAGTCCACCTTTTTCTTTCCTTACTTTCTTTCATAAAATAGAACAGATAACAACTACTTTGCCAGTATTAAGTAGAGTATGGATAAGAAAAAAGGCTTTAAAATATAAAAAATGCTGTAACATAAATAGCCTTAAATATAATATTATATATAATAATATGAAGGCAATGGCACCCCACCCCAGTACTCTTGCCTGGAAAATTCAATGGATGGAGTAGCCTGGTGGGCTGCAGTCCATGGGGTCGCTAACAGTCGGACAGACTGAGCGACTTCACTTTCACTTTTCTCTTTCATGCTTTGGAGAAGGAAATGGCAACCCACTCCAGTATTCTTGCCTGGAGAATCCCAGGGATGGGGGAGCCTGGTGGGCTGCCGTCTATGGGGTCACACAGCGTCGGACACGACTGAAGTGACTTAGCAGCAGCAGCAATACAAGATAAAATATTATCATTAACCCAATGACTAATCTTCAGGTAACAAATCTAATTACAGATGGTCAGTATAATTTAAAAGATTATTGTGTTCAATTGCTAAGTCTTATCCAACTCTTTGTGACCCCATGGACTGTAGCATGCCAGGGTTCCCTGTCCTTCACTACTTTCTGGAGTTTGTTCAGACTCATGTCCATCAAGTTGGTGTTGCTATCTAGCTATCTCTTCCTCTGCTGCCCCCTCCTCCTTTTGCTTTTAACCTTTCCCAGCATCAGGGTCTTTTCCAATTAGTTGGCTCTTCGCATCAGGTAGCCAAAGTTCTGGAGCTTCAGTTTCAGCATAAATCCTTCCAATGAATATTTGGAGTTGATTTCCTTTAATATTGACTGATTTGATCTCCTTGAGTCTCCAAGGGATTCTCAAGAGTCTTCTCTAGTACCACAGTTCAAAAGTATCAATTCTTCAGTGTTCAGCCTTCTTTATGCTCCAAGTCTCATGTCTGTATAAGACAACTGGAGAAACCTTACTTTGATTATATAGACCTTTGTCAGCAAATTGATGTCTTTGCTTTTTAATATGCTGTCTGGTTTTTCACAGCTTTTCTTCTAAGGAGCAAGCGTCTTTAATTTCCTGGCTGCATTCATAGTCCACAGTGATTTTAGTGTCCAGGAAAATAAAATCTGCACTGTTTCCTTTTTTTCCCCCATGTATTTACTGTGAAGTGATAGACCAGATGCCATAAACTTAGGCTTTTGATTGTTGAGTTTTAAGCCAGCTTTTAAAAGGCAATGAATGATTTCAAAATGGAACTGGGTCTGAAGTTGTCAGTTTCTAGCAAATGGTGGACTAAAATAGTGCTGACATCCTCCCACTACATGCATGTCAATAAAATGAAATGAAATAAAATATGACCATAAGATACTCAACAAAGGGCTGAGTTTGTAAGAAAGAGAAATAGTCACTTCCCCAAAGCAAAGAGACAAAGGTGAAGATACGAAGGCCTGTAGGAGCACAGATCCTTAATTTTAATCTATCTACAGAAAGATGAGACAATATCATGGGCCTGAGATAAGTGAGAAATAAAAACTGAGACTTTCTAAGTTGAAACTAGAGCCTGCCTGCCACAACCCAGGGAAGAATGTTCTTTGTGCTGTTTATATAGTAAAGTGAAAGTTGTTCAGTCGTGTTTGATTCTTTGCTATCTCATGGACTGTAGCCCGCCAGCTTATTCTGTCCATGGAATTCCCCAGGCCAAAATACTGGAGTGAGTAACCATTCCTTTCTCAAGGGGATTTTTCCAACCCAGGGATCAAAACCAGGTCTCGTGCATTGCACGCAGATTCTTTACCGTCTGACCCACCAGGAAATCCCGTGCTATTTATATAAGTGAAATGTAAAACATAAGTGAGCAAGAAACAGTTTTAAATTAAAATAATCCAAAGATATAAGTTGGTAAATAGTAGCCAAAGTAAATCTCATGTAGCTTTCTTAATATTAATTGAAATATTTTGTGGTAAAAGAAAAGTAAAATAAAACAACATTTTGGGGTTAAAAAAGGTTATTAATTTTACGACTTTCAGGTCATAAGAAATATATGACAATCCTGAGCAACATAGCTTCATATATGTTGATCAAAGACTGACAGAAATATAAGGAAAATCCAAAATTAAATTTGAAGATATTAAACATAATTCTCTGAGGAATTAGTAAGTCATCAGACTGAAAATAGATTAAGATTATTTGTATTAAGAAGTTTTTGAGTTGATGGAGATAACTGAAACATGCCATGTTTCTATTTACTTAGATGGATCACTTAGCCAGTACAAGAGAGTTATTTGTAAAATAAAAGTTTTAAGTAATTGATGACAAAACAACATATTTGTTATTTATAGATGCTATCATTGTTAGCATACAATAATCAAGGGATGAGAATATACAAATAATTTACTATAACTAATAAGAGATTTCAGCATAATTATGCAAACTAAATGACATGAATATACAAAAATTGGTGGTGTTTCTACATGTTAGTGGTGATTAGACACTTTAGTTTCTAAAAAGATATGGTCTATAATGAATTCTATAAAGTACTCAGAATTAAATCAAATAAGAGATATATAAAAATTTAAAAAAATTTTAAGAGTAATAAAGAAAATAAATGAATATGAAATTATAAGAGAGATATACCAAGTTCAATATTGGAAAATTTTAATAAGACAAAGATGGAGATTTTCCATAAATTAATCCATAAGTGGCATGCAGTTTCTAACAACACTCTGAAATATTTCTCCAGTGATATCAAACAAGCTGATCATAGACTGTATTTATAAATGGAAAGGACAGACAACAATTGAAACAACTGAAAAATTAAAAACAAAATAATGGGAGCTTAATCCACAAAAATGTATACTAAAGCAATAGCTATTGCGAGTTTGGTTGACAATTAGTAGAAAATAATAGAGTGCCAAAGTACAACCACCTATAGATTGGAAACTTATACAACAAAGGAGGCATTACAAGTCAGTGGGGAAATGTTAAACAGTTGGGAAATAGTGGATAAGTTATTAACTGGGTTGTAAACACTGACTTTCCTATTGAAAACTTTAATTCAATTCAGATGGGTTAAAACACAAAATGTAAAAACTAAATGAAAAGAAAATCTAGAACATCTTTATGATATCAATATATGATAATATTTAAAATAAAATGAAAATTATACATTGAAAAGGAACATATTGATACTTTGTCCCATTAAAATAATAACAGATTATTCCTATTACTATCCAGTGAATTGATGTGATGTGACGCTGTAGTGGAGGTGATGGAATTCCAGTTGAGCTATTTCAAATCCTGAAAGAAGATGCTGTGAAAGTGCTACACTCAACATGCCAGCAAATTTGGAAAACTCAGCAGTGGCCACAGGACTGCAAAAGGTCAGTTTTCATTCCAATTCCAAAGAAAGGCAATGCCAAAGAATGCTCAAACTACCGCACAATTGCACTCATCTCTCACGCTAGTAAAGTAATGCTCAAAATTCTCCAAGCCAGGGTTCAGTAAAATGTGAATCGTGAACTTTCAGGTGGTCAAGCTGGTTTTAGAAAAGGCAGAGGAATCAGAGATCAAATTGACAACATCTGATGGATCATGGAAAAAGTAAGAGAGTTCCAGAAAAACATCTATTTCTGCTTTATTGACTATGCCAAATCCTTTGACTGTGTGGATCACAATCAACTGTGGAAAATTCTGAAAGAGATGGGAATACCAGACCACCTGACCTGCCTCTTGAGAAATCTGTATGCAGGTCAGGAAGCAACAGTTAGAACTAGACATAGAACAACAGACTGGTTCCAAATAGGAAAAGGAGTACGTCAAGGCTGTATATTGTCACCCTGCTTATTTAACTTATAGGCAGAGTACATCATGAGAAACGCTGGGCTGGAAGAAGCAAAAACTGGAAGCAAGATTGCCTGGAGAAATATCAATAACCTCAGATATGCAGATGACACCACCCTTATGGCAGAAAGTGAAGAGGAACTAAAAAGCCTCTTGATGAAAGTGAAAGTGGAGAGTGAAAAAGTTGGCTTAAAGCTCAACATTCAGAAAACAAAGATCATGGCATCTGGTGCCATCACTTCATGGCAAATAGATGAGGAAACAATGGAAATAGTGTCAGACTTTACCTTTTTGGGCTCCAAAATCACTGCAGATGGTGACTGCAGCCATGAAATTAAAAGATGCTTACTCCTTGGAAGAAAAGTTATGACCAACCTAGATAGCATATTCAAAAGCAGAGACATTACTTTGCTGACTAAGGTCCATCTAGTCAAGGCTATGGTTTTTCCTGTGGTCATGTATGGATCTGAGAGTTGGACTGTGAAGAAAGCTGAGCACCAAAGAATCGATGCTTTTGAACTGAGGTGTTGGAGAAGACTCTTGAGAGTCCCTTGGACTGCAAGGAGATCCAACCAGTCCATTCTGAAGGAGATTAGTCCTGGGATTTCTTTGGAAGGAATGATGGTAAAGCTGAAACTGCAGTACTTTGACCACCTCATGCAAAGAGTAAACTCATTGGAAAAGACCTTGATGTTGGAAGGGATTGGGGGCAGGAGAAGAAGGGGACAACAGAGGATGAGATGGCTGGATGGCATCATTGCCTCAGTGGATGTGAGTCTGTGTGAACTCCGGGAGTTGGTGATGGACAGAGAGGCCTGGCGTGCTGCGATTCATGAGGTCACAAAGAATCAGACACAACTGAGACTGAACTGAACTGAACTGAACTGATGCTGTCTATACCTAGAACACAGAAAAATATTCCAAACTCTTAATAAAGTGTTCCATAAATGAATAAAATTTGAACAAATAATTCAAAGAAAAACACTATCTGCAAATGAGAACAAAAAAGATACTTAACTTTACTACTTAGAAAGTGAAAGTTGCTCAGTCGTGTCCAACTCTTTGCAACCCC
Source organism: Oreotragus oreotragus (assembly GCA_006410675.1). Classification (NCBI taxonomy): domain Eukaryota; kingdom Metazoa; phylum Chordata; class Mammalia; order Artiodactyla; family Bovidae; genus Oreotragus; species Oreotragus oreotragus. Next base: position 80,458 of record SJYX01004130.1, on the reverse strand, counting down.
AAGGACTGTATAGTCCATGGAATTCTCTAGGCCACAATACTGGAGTGAGTAGCCTTTCCCTTCTCCAGGGATCTTCCCAACACAGGGATCGAATTCAAGTCTACCGCATTGCAGGCAAATTTAAAATTTCTGACCTTCCAGGTGAACAAAATTAGACAAATATGTGTTGGTGAACATAAATTAGGAATATAAATTACTATGAATTGCAAGTCCAGCCATGTAAATTTTAAGTCCAGGCATGTCTGTGCAGTGTAATTTAATACCANATTGCAGGCAAATTTAAAATTTCTGACCTTCCAGGTGAACAAAATTAGACAAATATGTGTTGGTGAACATAAATTAGGAATATAAATTACTATGAATTGCAAGTCCAGCCATGTAAATTTTAAGTCCAGGCATGTCTGTGCAGTGTAATTTAATACCATCATTTTGAAGAGTATGTGGATAAAATTCAAAACAGTCAAGACTACCTATACTTTATGGTATATCCATTCCACTTTCTAGTATCTTACCCTAGAAAACATCTATCTGGTCTTGTACTAAAGGAGATTCATGGAAACATATTTACTGTGACACTATGTAAGACTGGGAAGAAGGATGTTGTTTTGCTTATCAGTCTTATAAGAGCAGAATATCAAACATTATTCTTACAATGAAGTAGTATGTGGGAAACTTATATCAACTTGTTTCAACATGAATAAGCATTACAAACATAATGATGAGTAACTTCAGTTGAAAGTTTAAATACATTTTTTAACCAAATGAAACAATAATCTCTATTGTTTATGGAAATACACATAAGAAGGAAAAATATAAAAGCATGCATGATTATATATAGATAGCAGTAGTGTTAAAGAGATTTTCAGAATAGTGATTCCTTTCAGAGAATGAAGAAGAGGAAATTGATGAGGTAGTGGTTGGATTTACATTTTTTTTTTCATTAAAATTGAAGAGGAAATTCTATTTTGGACCTTAAAATTTAAGTTCTTTCATGTGTAGCACCATGCAAAGTATAGCAATGACTAAATTTGCTTTTATTTTCCCTTTCATGAAGAATGATCTTCAGAATGTCCAGTGACCATGGACAACACTGGCATCCTTCAGAGACATTACATTACATTACATTACATTACAAAATGCTTGACTGTGGGCTTCCTTATAGGAAGAAAGGATCATTCTATAGCTTATATGTCAAGACATCATACCTGAGAGACATTTGAATACTGAATACTGTCTCAAATAACAGGGGACTTAGCATTCAGATAACACCCACTTAGTCTTTTTTTTTTTTTGAAAGCAGAGACATATTTAATTGCCATAACTCAGAGTTTTTTGGAGATTNAATACTGAATACTGTCTCAAATAACAGGGGACTTAGCATTCAGATAACACCCACTTAGTCTTTTTTTTTTTTTGAAAGCAGAGACATATTTAATTGCCATAACTCAGAGTTTTTTGGAGATTAGTGTGGGAAATAATATCAGACATCTCTCCAAGTCATCACCAGAGGCAGCTAACATAGACCTACAGAACTAATCAAAAGAGCTCTTCTGATCACTATCCAGTTGATGTGTAACACTGAAGAAAACACTTTCATTTATACAAACAAGGACAGGAAGTACACATGTACGAGATACTGTGAAAAAATCAATTCCCTAGGGGGAAAAAAAAAAAGACCCCTCTAAGAGTCCATGTGGCTTGTAGAACATAAATTTCATAGGAAACTTCTGATAAAACAAAATATTGTAAGATATACTGTTTTCAGAATTTGCTTTTTAATATTTAACCATATACTGAACACCCACTCAGTCTTGAATAGTGTGTTAGAAATATATTTTGCTGACAGAATATCTGACTTGTATTCTCCATTTTGAGCTTCTCTACATGTTTTCTGGAAAAACAAGGTTAAATATTATATGCGGCAGCTTTTCTGATATCTGAAGTTTTCCACTGAGTGTTTTCTTCAACCTGCTTTTCAGCAGAATCACACCTCTACTTGCACATCCTTCATGGCCCTCTGCCCTCTACTTATGCTATTTGTTACAAGCACTTTCTAGAATAAGGAAGAATCCCTGTGTAGAGGGGTGGTTGTAAGTCAGTCCCTTCCTATACTTACCATTTAAAGCAATGTCCTGGGAGATCAAGTAGGTATTTTGGCTGCTATTTTTTCACCAGTTATGCTATTACAAGATGACGCAGCAGTAGGTGGTTATGGCAGATCTCTAGGAGGAAAGCTCTAGCTGTGGCTGTCCGACTGTACTTACAAACAGCCTACATCCCTCCATACATATGTATATAGGCAGGAGACATTGGCAATTTTTTTTTCTCATATCATGAATAATTTTAACAGTACAGACGTCTGACTTTGAGTCAACAACCAGTTTCAGACGAACGCAATTGCAGCCAAAGAAAGTTTCTAACTAAAATTAGCCACTTTTCATATTTAACAAATATGCCTGCTGTATTTCCTGTGATCTCAGCTTTCCTCTTCCTCTCATATGGTCACATGTAACATTGACTCCTTCACTTCCGTCTCTATTTTCTTCTTGGCTTCTCTAAGTGTAAAACTTGCAATTCTTCCTGCCAAATGACTTTCCAAGGCTGCGTCTAGAATATGCCAAGCCAACTCAGGCTCAGATTCCTTCCCATATTATCCTCAGATTTCAGTGACCATAAGTCACTTTGCCCTTAACACGTATCCAATAAACTGGAATGGGAGCCTCACATAAAAACAAACAAATAAAAACACATTGAGGGCAAGAATTCAAAAAATATCTCTGGGCACAGCCTCAAGCACATGATAAATTGAATGTTTTAAGAACCATATCTCATTTAATCTTTATAAAATGTTCTGCGATATCTGTAATTATTCATATATTACAGATGAGGAGCTTAAGCAATTTTTTCATGACATCAATAAACCCTCAACTATGTTTATTTTGTTTGACTGCTTGTAAATTAGACCACTGTCTTATTCAGCTTGACTGGTGTTAAAAATACCATACACTGAATGGCTTAACTGACATATGTTTAATGTTTAAAGTTCTGGAGGCTGGGAAGTCAAAGATCAAGGTGGCAGCAGATCTGGCTCTTGATTAGGACCTTCTTTCCTTCTAATGATGCTCACCGTCTTGCTGTATCTTCACAGAGTGAGGAGAGGAAGCTCTGATATTGCTTCTTCTTATGAGTGCTACTCTCATTATGGTGGCTTCAACCTCAAAGTGAAAGAAAGTGAAGTCGCTCAGTCATGCCTGACTCTTTGCAACCCCATGGACTATAGCCTACCAGGTTACTCCATCCATGGAATTTCCCAAGCAAGAGTACTGGAGTGGGTTGCCATTTCATTGCCACCCAAAGTACCCATATCCTAATATCACATTGGGAGTTAAAGTTTCAACATATGAATTTGGAGGAGTCATGTTCAACATATGAATTTGGAGGAGTCAGTCCATGGCAACTGTGCTCTGCTTATTTTAAGTTCAATCGTGGGTGTGCTTCTTTGACTAACCCTGTTCTTGTGCAGTTTGCTTGCCCTTAACAGGAAGTGTCCTAATTTACATGAATCATCTATCACTGAAAATACAGAGTAAGCTCTGGACTAATTGAACTGATGGCGTCCTGCTCTATAGATAAGCTTTTCCATGACTGTGGTTGATGGATGAGAGAGAGAGACTTTGGGAATTTAATAAGTTTAATAATTTAATAAATAATAATTTAATAAATAATTAAAATAATAATTTAATAAAATTTAATATTTTGCCTTATTTAATAAATAAGGAAACATTTATTTTGGATTGCAGACCTCCACCTTCTATCTTATTATCCAGCCTCAGAACTCTTGGGTTCTTAGCATCAGATGGCCCTCAATCAAGAATTTTCATTCAAGTTTTTAATTGATTTTGGAAGCTCTGTGGTACTTGGGTTGTAAAGTATAGCTTATGGGATCTAAGAGTCTGGCTTCAAGCTCCATTTCTACGATCTATTTGATCCATGAGTTTACCTAGTACTTCATCTCAGGCCATTGTTTCCTCATCTGTTAACTGAAGATACTAATAGCATCTGCTCCACAAAGTTGTGGGGAGGATAAAATGTATAAAACTCATAATTTAGTTTGAAATAATAATTTGCTCTGAAAATAGAGGCTACAGTTTCTCAAGGTTCTCATAAGACCATACATTTTGGCATTTGATGAATCTTATTTTATTTGAATATTAAGCAGTAGACAAGTTTCCCATACAGTTGTGTGCTATTGAAATGCTTCTTTTACCTCTAGAAAACAATTCTAATTATGGTAAATTTATAGACTACATGGGAATTATAATCAGAAATGCTTAAATACTTAGCTGGTCTGGTATGTTCTGCCTTGTTTCCTCCTCCAATCTGCAAAACTGTATCCTATAGAGCTTGGGAGTAGGCAAACAAACAAACTGGCAATACCCTGTTACTTTCCAGACCCCAATCTTCTCATTTGTGTCTGAGGGACTTGAACTAGAACCTTAGTAGAATATAACAAATGTAGCTTCTGCTTTAAAATTCTTACATATCTATGATGATGATTATGTCTCCAATTGTGTTCATATTTAACAAACCTATCTTTATATAGTTGTTATCACTTATAAAAAATAATTCTAAAATGTGTATATAGTTAATTGGGCTTAAATTTTAAAGTGTTTTCAAAGACAAAAGTTAAAAAGTGTTTCACTTTAGGCTTGAGTCGTTTTACATTATAAATCATAGTTTCTGGTGAATTTAACTTTGGTGCCAAGACCATGTCTTTGGATCAGTTTCATAGAAGCATGTGAGAAGGCTGATGTGTGGGAGTGACTGAAGTTTTTGCACATAGAAGAAACTGATTCCTGGGTGTGCTGAGAGATGTTGCAAAGTGTCTATTGTGCAGTGGGGCTTGCTGAAAAGAGTACAAAGGCTCCTATCATTCTTGGCGCCATAAGGGTTTATGCACTGCTGCAGACATTGGGTCTAATTTCTCTCATGGAGTCTTAAATTCTCTCTTTTAAATCTAAATATTTGCATGGCTCCTCAATTGTGCCATTTTTCTTAATTTATCAGCCTGCCTATTTCTAACATATGATAAAAAATATTTAAAAAAATATGTATCCTATTCTGTTACAACCACAAGCTACTGTACTCTCTCTTTCTCTCACCATCAAAGCTCTTGCATGCACTGTAGCACTAAAGTTCACTGATGAAGAGGCAACATGTTCTCCCAAACTTTCATTCTTACAACTCACATGCTAGGAACTTTCTCCCCACCATAAGTATTGAGAAGACAACTTCTGCTTCCATCCTTTCACTCACCTTTCCTTAGCAGAGTAACAGTTAGAGCTCCAGATATCTATTGGGTAGAATTAATGCATCAGCTGATTGATGCTCACCCTAACCCTTTACCTTGCGTGGGAAGGAGTAGAATAGAGGTGTGGAGGAGGGGGTCAATATTTGATCCACAGATTCACTGTTCTCATTAAAAGGATCCTGAGATTTAGACTGGAAACTTCCCAGACACTGGACAAGGAGTACTCAGACTTATATTTCAGAATCTGCATAAAATGGTCCTGAACTGCTTTAAAATCTAGCACACTGTGTTCTTTAAAGAGTTCTGTGTTTGAATAAGTAAACTCTTGTGCTTCAAAGACATCCAATGCTTTCCTTGAATTTTACCTTTACTTAAGATATTTCTTTTCAAAAAATTTCACTTCTAAAAGTTATTTGCTGCTAAGTCACTTCAGTCGTGTCCGACTCTGTGTGACCCCATAGACGGCAGCCCACCAGGCTGCCCCATCCCTGCCATTTCCTTCTCCAATGCATGAAAGAGAAAAGTGAAAGTGAAGTCGCTCAGTCTGTCCAACTGTTAGCGACCCCATGGACTGCAGCCCACCAGGCTACTCCGTCCATTGAATTTTCCAGGCAAGAGTACTGGGGTGTGGTGCCATGTCTAAAAGTTATTTAGACATTAAATTTCTGTCTTTTCTAAACTATAGTGATATAAACTCTTTCTCAATCAGAATTATTACCTTTATTCTATATTTTAATTAACATAAACTTTTTTACCTACAAGACTAAAAGCTTCTTTTGGTTAGGTGTTTGTTTTATAAGCTTCTTGAATATACAGGACCTACAATTTGTTCATTGTATCCTTAAACATGCTTGACTTAGTGCCTTGAAGACAATAAAAACCCATCATTCACTACTTAATTGTTATCTGGGAATTAAATTCTAATGCCTGAGAGTTCATTGAATTCTAGCTGAGAAAGATGTGGATCAGGAAATACCACCTTTCTTTAGACCAGACAGTCCAAGTTTTGATTATTTATCTCATTTTTTCCTGACCAGTCTTTCTGCTAATGAATAACCAATATTTATCAATCTCCATATCCTCAGACTGGAACATCACTTTCATATGAAGTGAAATTGTGAATAAATCTACAAAAACTTAAAAATTTTACCATGTTGCCATACTAACTTTTTTTTTTTTTTTTTTAACATTAAGGGACAATAAAGGGCTTTGGTCAGAAAAATTACTACTAGTCTAAGTTCCCTGCCTTCTCCATTCTCCCTTTCCCTTCGGTGTTTTCTTTCCATTCCCTTGATGCTTTAATTCCACTTATTGGCCCTCGCTTTTCAGAGTCTCTCACTGTATTATTATTTAATACAGAAAGAGAAACACCAATACAGTATATTAACACATATATCAGGAATTTAGAAAGACAGTAACAATAACCCTATATCAGTTCAGTTCACTTCAGTCGCTCAGTCGTGTCCGACTCTTTGCGACCCCATGAATTGCAGCACGCCATGCCTCCTTGTCCGTCACCAACTCCCGGAGTTCACTCAGACTAATGTCCATTGAGTCAGTGATGTCATCCAGCCATTTCATCCTCTGTCGTCCCCTTCTACTCCTGACCCCAATCCCTCCCAGCATCAGGGTCTTTTCCAGTGAGTCAATTCTTCTCATAAGGTGGCCAGAGTACTGGAGTTTCAGCTTTAGCATCAGTCCTTCCAAAGAACACCCAGGGCTGATCTCCTTTAGAATGGACTGATTGGATCTCCTTTGAGTCTAAGGGACTGTCAGAAGTCTTCTCCAACACCACAGTTCAAAAGCATCACTTCTTTTGTGCTCAGCTTTCGTTACAGTCCAACTCTCACATCAATATATACCTTATATACAAAACAGCAAAAGAGACAGAGATATAAAGAACAAACTTTTAGACTATGTAGGAAAAAGCGAGGGTGGGATGATATGAGAGAATAGCATTGAAACATGTATATTACCATATGTAAAACAGATTATCAGTGCAAGTTTGATGCATGAAGCAGGACACTCAAAGTTGGTGCTCTGGGACAACCCAGAGGGATGAAGTGGGGAGGAAGGTAGGAAGGGTGTTCAGGATGGGGGACACATGTACAACCAAGGCTGATGCATCTCGATGTATGGCAAAAACCACGACAACATTGTAAAGTTATTAGCTTCCAATTAAAATGAATAAAATAATAAAAAAAGAAAAAAAAAACAACTCTCAAGGGCCATGCTTCCTAGGTGTGCTCCCTTATTATTGTCATCTATTGAAATCATTGGGCTTCCCTGGTGGCTCAGAGGTTAAAGTGTCTGCCTCTAATGCGGGAGACCTGGGTTCGATCCCTGGGTCGGGAAGATCCCCTGGAGAAGGAAATGGCAATCCATTCCAGTATTCTTGCCTGGAGAATCCCATGGACAGAGGAGCCTAGTAGGTTACAGTCCATGGGGTCGCAAAGAGTCGGACCCGACTGAGCAACTTTACCTCACCCATTGAAATCATTCTAGCCCGGGGAGAATTTTTTGTTGTTGTTACATAAATTAACCCATTTATTATAGGCTAGCAACATTATCAAATGATGGCACTTCTACTGATCCTTCAGTTCCTTCAGTCTTCTGATGGCATGCTTCAGTGTGCCTACAGAAGTGGTCTTGTAGGTCCAGGCACCTCCAGCTACTGTTTTCATGCAGGAACCACAGTGCCAAATGCCCATACCTCATCTCTTCATCATTGTTTTGCTACAGAAGAAGCAAGTGTACTTGTTGTGCTAGCTGATTTCAATTTTCTTCAGCATTTTCCCAAGAGAGGTATCATAACAAGTCTTGTATTTGCCCATAATCCAACCTCTTGATGCATTTTGCCAGGTCTGAGCCCAGAGAACTGGAGAGCATTTTCATTTCAATATATCATGCTATGTTTATCCTGCAGAATCTTTTCCCCATGCTTCACCTGTAGAAATAGTTGAAGAGATCAATAAAAATAAAAATAAATCCAAAACATATTAAAATTAGTGTAATATTCTTAGAGAAGTGGAAACTGTGTGATATCCTTTCTGAAAGGAGGAAAGCAGAGGATAGAACTAAAGGGAAAACCACAGGCTTGGGTCAGTGGTGTAGGAGTCTCTACAGGAAATATTGAGTGAGCTCTTTCCTGAGTGGTGGGATTTGGAGCAGGGGAAGGACAAGAGCAGACAGCCATGCCATGAGTTGTGGTGCTAGAGTAGAAGATGTCACACGTCAGTCGCTGATCTCTTCCATTGCCACTGTTCTGTGATAGCAATGTGGCTGGTTGCCTGAAGGAGACAGTATACACTCTAAGATATCTAACTGATAACAGAACAGCTCACCAGGTGCTGGTGATGTTTGTGAGAAATAAAAGGGCAACAAAATAAAATCTTTATTATTGAGTTTAACCTGTTCTTCCCTTTTTTTACTATATTATAGAATGCAAGGCAAATCAGAACCTCTGGATCATTTTCCAAGAAAGCAGCCTGATCCAAAGATGTAGTAAATAAATGTACAGGATATCTCAACTACAAAAGTGGTGACAAAATCATGGCTCACTACAATTTGTGAAAGAAGGACAATGCACTTCCACAACTAAACTAGATTATAACCAAGTTAAAAAAGTCAACAACTAATAGACACAACATCTGGGAGGTATCAGAGATAATGTCTCATCTAAAAAACTGGGATCAAGAAAATAGATCTAAGTAAAGAACTTGGATATAAAATATAATTGATAAAAAACAAAAAATTCAGTGAATGTCATGATATAAAAAATGAGCACAGCAGACAAAAATTTAGTGATGTGGAAGGCTTTGCCTAGTAATTATTAAAGAAAGTTTCACGTAATGTTAAAGAGATTATGATTATGTAAATAAGAGTAGCAAGAGCTAGGAAGGAGCCATTATCATTAAGCTAGGTCATTACTCACTTTTAGGAAAAATAAAAGTCGGGAAATAATGCACATTTATTTAGTGATTCTTCATTCTCATTATTTAAATATATATTTAAATAAATTATGTATTTTACCATATATTTAAATAACAAGGTAGCAGAGTAGCACTGGGGCTTCCCTGACAGCTCAGCAGGTAAAGAATCTGCCTTATAATGCAGGAAACACAGGAGATACAGTTTCCATCTCTGGGTTGGGAAGATCCCCTGGAAGAGGAAATGGAAACACATTCCAGTACTCTTGCCTGAAAAATCCCATGGACAGAGGAGCAGATCAAGAACCAAAAGAAGAAAATTATTCAGGACGTGGACTTCCATCTTCCACTGGTGAAAATGTTTGCCAGTTTTGAAATCACCAGCAGAGAGTTTGAGAAGTTCTTTTGACATTCATGGGAGGCTATATGATCAAAATATTAACAGTTGGCATGCAAAACTCACCATGGGTAGAATTCTTGGTAAAATCCCAGTATATTAAATTATCCATAGAAAAAAATCTCAAGAAATTATAAAGGGTTGAAACATAAACAATATGTTCTCTATCATAATAAAATTAATTAAGCTGGAATAAAATAATAAAATGTAAGCTGGAAACCATAATAAAATTAAACTGGAAACCAACATCAAATAAATAAATAGATATGCTTCAAATTAAAATATATACACTGAAGTATCAAAAAAATATTGAATAACTCAAAATGAATGCCAGAAAACACTCTGAGCTGAATGATAATAAAAATATTACATGCCATAACTTGCTCAATCAGTGATTATGGAAAATTTTATATAATCAATTATGTACATATTTTTAATATTCTCATTTCCCCCTAGCTTTATTGAGATATAACTGACATGTAGTATTTAGTAAGTTTAATGTTATGCAATGCATTTATCATACATTTATATATCATGAAATGATTGACACTATAATATTAGCTATCACCTTCATCATGTTATTAAAATTTTTTGTGGTGAGAATATTTCAGATTTGCTCTCTTAACAAATTTCAAATACATACTACAGTGCTGTTGAGTATAACCACCATACTACACATTAGATCCTCAAAGTATTTGTCTTATAATTAAAAGTTTATACCCATTCACCAGCATATCCTATTTCCCCATTTCTCAGCCTCTGATAATCACCATTCTACTGTCTATTTGAACTTAATTATTTTAGATTCTATACATAAGTTATATCATACACTATTTGTCTTTTTCTGACAGACTTACAAAGGTCCATCCATACAGTCAAAAATGGCAGTGTGTGTGTGTGTGTGTGTATCCATGACATCTTCTTTATCCATTCATCTGATGATGGACACTTGGGTTATTTCCATATCTTGACAATGGCTATTGTGAACAATGCTGCAGTGGACAAAGAGATACTTATAGCTCTTTGACATCTTGATTTCATTTTCTTTGACTGTATACTCACATGTAGGACTGCAGGGTTACATAGTAGTTCTATTTTTTAACATTTTGAGGTGTCTCCACACTGGAGTTGACATTTCATTGTGGTTTATATTTACATTTTTCTGATGATTAGTAATTTGAGCAACGTTTATATTAGTTAAAAAAATCAGGGGAAGCTATAGTTTTATAGTTCATCTATTGGAATTAATACATAAGTTTAGAAGAGTTGCTGGATACAAGACTAATATACAAAACATAATTGTATTTCTATAATTGCAAAAGAGTTATATAATCAAATTAACTGTAAATATTGAGAAATAGTAAAGACTGGAAATAAATCTAACAAAACATAGGTAAAGTTTCCACCCAGAAAGTAAAACATCACTAAGACATATTAGATACCTTACTTAAATAAATGCAGAAATCACCCATATTTATGGACTAGAAACTCTAAATATTGTAGAAATGCTGAATTTGTCCCAATTAATCTTAACACTCAAGATAATCTTAATGAAAATTTCTTAGATTTTGAAAAGAACTTGAGAATCTGATTTTTTATTAATTTTAACTTTTTACTTTGTATTACATATAGCTGATAAACAATATTGTGAGTTTCAGGTGAAAAGTGAAGGGACTCAGCCATATATATTATATAAATTACGATGGAGTAGAAGGATATGTGCTCATCTTCTCCTGTGAGAACTCCAAAATTACAATTAACTTTTGAACAGCCATCAACAGGATAATTCTGTATTCCACCAAAAAAAAAGGTACCCCTCATCCAAGGGCAAAGAAGAAGTTACAACAGGATAGTAGGAGGGGTAAAACTGAGCTTAGAGTCAAACCCCATACCCACCAGTGATGCTTGGAGGGCTCAAACAAAACCTTGTGCACACCAGGACCAGAATCCAGGGACCCCACAAGAGACTGAGCCAGACATGCTTTGAGTTCTTGAGTATCTTCTGTGGAGGCATAGGTTAGTAGTGGTCTGTCATGGAAACAGGGACTCTTGCTACAGCAGATCTGGGAGGCATGGTGTGAATCCCACCAGAGAACCAATAAGCGGAAAACCTACAATCTGAAGAACAATTACACCAAAGAAGTTCTCTCACTGTTGCAAAAGTTTTGGGCCCACAATAGATTTCCTTACCTGGGGATCCAGCAAAGGAACTGAGAACCCCCAGGGAATTTGACTTTGAAGGCCAATGGGATTTGATTATAGAATTTCCACAAAACTGGGGAAACAGACTCTTGGAGGGCACAAACAAAACCTTGTGCACAACAGGACCCAAGAGAAAGGAGAAGCGACCCCATAAGAGACTGTTAGACTTGCCTGTGAGTGTCCAGGAGTCTCTGGCAGAGGGGTGGTTTGAAAGTGGCCTGCCATGGGGTCAGTGGCACTGATTACAACAGTCCTGGCATAAGTCCTTTTGAAGAAGTTTGGCCTAAGGCCAAACTACAGGAGGGAAACACAGCCCCACCCATCAACAAAAAATTGGATTAAAGATTTACTGAGCATGACCCTCCCCATCAGAGCAAGACCCAGATTCCCCCACAACCAGTCCCTCCCACCAGGAAGCTTCCACAAGCCTCATCCTTATCCATCAGAGGGGAAACAGAATGGAAACCACAATTACAGCAAACTAACCAAACTGACCACATGGATCACAGTGTTGTCTACCTCAATGAAACTATGAACCATGCCTTGTAGGGCCACCCAAGATGGACAGATCATGGTGGAGAGTTCTAACAAACCATGGTCCACTGGAAAAGCAAATGGCAAACCACTTCAGTATTCTTGCCTTGAGAACCCCATGAACTATATGAAAAGGCAAAAAAATATGACACTGAAAGATGAGCTCACCAGGTTGGTAGGTGCCCAATATACTACTGGAGAAGAGTAGAGAAAATGCTCTAGAAGGAATGAAGAGACTGAGTCAAAGCAAAAGCAATGCCCAGTGGTGTATGGGACTGATGATGGAAGTAAAGTCCAATGCTGTAAAAAACAATGTTGCATGGGAACTGGGAATGCTAGTCTATGAATCAAGGTAAACTGGAAGTGGTCAGAGAGGAAATGGCAAGAGTGAACATTGACATTTTAGAAATAGGAGAATTAAAATGGGCTGGAATGGGCAAATTAAATCAAATGAGAATTATATCTATTATTGTGGGCAAGAATCCCTTAGAAGAAATGGAATAGCCCTCATAGTCAACAAAAGAGTCCAAAATGCAGTACTTGCATGCAATCTCAAAAAAGACAGAATGATCTCTGTTTGTTTGTTTCTGAGGCAAGTCATTCAATATTACAGTATTCCAAGTCTTTGCCCCAACCACTAGTGACAAAGAGCTGAAGCTGAATGGTTCTGTGGAGACCTAAAAGAACGTCTAGAACTAACAGCGAAAAAAGAAAACAATGTCCTTTTCATCATAGGGGACTGGAATGCAAAATAAGGAAGTCGAGAGATACCTGGAATAACAGGAAGTTTGGCCTTGGAGTTCAAAATGAAGCAGAGTAAAGGCTAACAGAGTTTTACCAAGAGAATGCACAGGTCATAGCAAACACCCCATTTGAACAAGACAAGAGACAACTCTACACATGGACATCACCAGATGGTCAATATCAGAATCAGATTGATTCTTTGGAGCCAAAGATGGAGATGCTCTACACAGCCATCAAAAACAAGACCAGGAGTTGACTGCAGCTCAGACCATAAACTCCTTATGGCAAAATTCAGACTTAAGTGGAAGAAAATAGGAAAAACCACTAGACAATTCAAGTATGACATAAATCAAATCCCTTACAATTAAACAGTGGAAGTGACAAGTAAATTCAAGGGATTCAATTTGATCAAAAGAGTCCCTGAAGCTCTATGGACAGAGGTTCCTAATATTGTGAAGGAGACGGTGATCAAAACCATCCCCAAGGAGAAGAAATGAAAAGAGGCAAAATGTTGTCTGAGAAGGCCCTACAAATAGTGGGGAAAACAAGAGAAGCTAAAGACAAAGGAGAAAAGGAAAGATATATCCATCTGACCGCAGTTGCAAATAATAACATGAAAGATAAGACAGCCTTCCTAAGTGATCAATGTAAAGAAATAGCAGAAATCAATAGGATTTGAAAGACTAGAGATCTCTTCAAGAAAATTAAAGGTACCAAGGAAACGTTTCATGCAAACATGTGCAAAATAAAGGACAGAAATGATATGGACATAACAGAAGCAGAAGATATTAAGGTAAGGTGGCAAGAATGCAGAGAACAATTCAAAAAAGATCTTAATGTCCCAAATAATCAAAAAGGTATGATCACTCACTGAGAGCCAAATATCTTGGAGTGCAAAGTCAAGTGGGCCTTAGGAAGCATCACTCAAAACAAAGCTAGTGGAAGTAATGGAATTCTGGATGAGCTATTTCAAATCCTAAAAGATGAGGCTGTAAAAGTGAAAGATGATTCTGGCACTCAATATTCCAGCAAATTTGGAAAACTCATAAGTGGCCACAGGACTAGAAAAGGTCAGTTTTCATCGCAATCTCAAAGAAAGACAATGACAAAAAATGTTCAAACTACCACATAGTTGACACACCTCACATTAGCAAAGTAATACTCAAAATTTTCCAAGCCAGACTTCAACAGAGGCAGATTTAGAAAAGGCAGAGGAACCAGAGGTCAAATTTTCAACATCTGCTGGATCACAGAAAAAGGAAGAAAATTCCAGAAAAATACCTGCTTCATTGACTATGCAAAAGCCATTGACTGTGTGGATCACAACAAACTGTGGAAAATTCTTAAAGAAATGCAAATACCAGACCACATTACCTGCTTCCTGAGAAAACTGTATGCAGGTCAAGAAGCAACAGTTAGAACCAGACATGGAACAATGGACTTGTTCCAAATTGGGAAAGGAGTACATCAAGGCTGTATATTGTCACTTTGTTTATTTAACTTATATGCAGACTACATCTTGTGAAATCCCGAACTGGAAGAGGCATAGGCTGGAATCAAGATTACCAGGAGAAATATCAATAATCTCAGATATGCAGATGATATCACACTTATGGAAGAAAGTGAAGAGGGACTAAAGAGATTCTTGATGAAAGTGCAACAGAAGAGTGAAAAAAAACCGGCTTAAAACTCAAGATTCAAAAAACAAAGGTCAATTCATCCAGGCCCATCAGTTCAGTTCAGTTCAGTCATTCAGTCGTTTCCAACTCTTTGTGACCCCATGAATCACAGCACTCCAGGCCTCCCTGTCCATCACCAACTCCCAGAGTTCACTCAGACTCACGTCCATTGAGTCATTGATGCCATCCAGCCATCTCATCCTCGGTCGTCCCCTTCTCCTCCTGCCCCCAATCCCTCCCAGCATCAAAGTCTTTTCCAATGAGTCAACTCTTCTCATGAGGTAGCCAGAATACTGGAGTTTCACCTTTAGCATCAGTCCTTTAGTATCAGGGCTAATCTCCTTCAGAAAGGACTAGTTGGATCTCCTTGCAGTCCAAGGGACTCTCAACAGTCTTCTCCAACACCACAGTTCAAAAGCATCAATTCTTCGGTGCTCTGCCTTCTTCACAGTCCAACTCTCACATCCATACATGACCACAGGAAAAACCATACCCTTGACTAGATGGAACTTAGTCAGCAATGTCTCTGCTTTTGAATGTGCTATCTAGGTTGGTCATAACTTTTCTTCCAAGGAGTAAGCGTCTTTTAATTTCATGGCTGCAGTCACCATCTGCAGTGATTTTGGAGCCCAAAAAATAAAGTCTGACACTGTTTCCACTGTTTCTCCATCTATTTCCCATGGAGTGATGGGACTGGATGCCATGATCTTCATTTTCTGAATGTTGAGCTTTAAGCCAGCTTTTTCACTCTCCTCTTTCACTTTCATCAAGAGGCTTTTTAGTTCCTCTTCACTTTCTGCCATAAGGGTGGTGTCATCTGCATATCTGAGGTTATTGATATTTCTCCTGGCAATCTTGATTCCAGCTTGTGTTTCTTCCAGTCCAGTGTTTTTCATGATGTACTCTGCATATAAGTTAAATAAGCAGGGTGACGGGGCTTCCCTGGTGGCTCAGAGGTTAAAGTGTCTGCCTCCAATGCGGGAGACCTGGGTTCGACCCCTGGGTCGGGAAGATCCCCTGGAGAAGGAAATGGCAGTCCACTCCAGTATATGCTTCTTCCAGCCCAGCGTTTCTCATGATGTACTCTGCATAGAAATTAAATAAACAGGGTGACAATATATAGCCTTGACGTACTCCTTTTCCTACTTAGAACAAGTCTGTTGTTCCATGTCCAGTTCTAACTGTTGCTTCCTGACCTGCAGATAGATTTCTCAAGAGGCAAGTCAGGTGGTCTGGTATTCTCATCTCTTTCAGAATTTTCCACAGTTTATTGTAATCCACACAGTCAAAGGCTTTGGCATAGTCAATAAAGCAGAAATAGATGTTTTTCTGGAGCTATCTTGCTTTTTCAATGAGCCAGTGGATGTTGGCAATTTGATATCTGGTTCCTCTGCCTTTTCTAAAACCAGCTTGAATATCTGGAAGTTCACGGTTCACATGTTGCTGAAGCCTGGCTTGGAGAATTTTGAGCATTACTTTACTAGCATGTGAGATAAGTGCAATTGTGCAATGGTTTGAGCATTCTTTGGCATTGCCTTTCTTTGAGATCGGAATGAAAACTGACCTTTTCCAGTCCTGTGGCCACTGCTGGAGTTTTCCAAATTTGCTGTCATATTGAGTGCAGCACTTTCACAGCATCATCTTTCAGGATTTGAAATAGCTCAAATGGAATTCCATCACCTCCACTAGCTTTGTTCGTAGTGTTGCTTTCTAAGGCCCACTTGACTTCACATTCCAGGATGTCTGGCTCTAGGTGAGTGATCATACCATCGTGATTATCTTGGTCGTGAAGATCTTTTCTGTACAGTTCTTCTGTGTATTTTTGCCACCTCTTCTTAAGAGGTGTTAACTAAATTATTAACAAAATTATTGTGACAATCATTTTGCAACATATGGTGGTAGTTTAGTTGCTAAGTCGCGTCCAACTCTTGTAACCCCATGGACTGTAGCCTGCCAGGCTCCTCTGCCTGTGGGATTCTCCAGGCAAGAATACTAGAATGGATTGCCATTTCCTTCTCCAGGGTATCTTCACAACTCAGGAATCGAACCCGGGTTTCCTGCATTGCAGGCAGATTCTTTACCAACTTAGCTATGAGGGAAGCCCTTGCAATATATAGGCACACCAAATTATCAAGTTATATCCCTTAAGCTCGCACAGCATTACATGTCAATCAGGTCTCAATAAAACTGGGAAATGTTTTTTCTGAAAAATTATTCCTTTGTATAGAGTTACTATATTTTATCCATATATCACTTGATGGACACTTGGGGTGTTTAATACCTTTTGGTTGTAACATTTTTTAAATAACAAATAAATAAATATCAAAAGGAGAGGATTATTGGGTGCCATCTTGGAGCCTAATTACAAAAGTTGTTGGACTATATTGAAAACAAATATTTCCCTCTCACCTCAGTCTATGACATAATAATCTGGAAAATAATGTGTACGTACAATTGAATGGGACTAAAGAATAAAGAATATTGAGAGTTAATGAAAATGTCTTGAATTTTCTTGGCAAGTTACTATTGCTCAAGGATTCCTCGAAGTTCTGTCTTGATTATACCTTGAAAGACAGCTCTGTCCTCATTTTCTATCAGATTGTTTATAAGCAAAAATGGATTCCATCTATTCTACATTTCATGCTCTTTAAGTGAACCATGTTCTTTAACTTTGTGGTTGAAGAATCAAAAACTAAAACAAAACAAAAAAGACTTTTTCTAGACTGATAGGACGCAAGTTACATGCAAAATGGAATATAGTAGAAGATACTTAGGAATTCAAAGTTTATCAGTATCTCAGTGAGGGCATGCATGCTAAGTCACTTCAGTCATGTCCAACTCTTTGCAACCCTATGGACTATAGCCAGCCAGGCTCCTCTGTCCATAGGATTCTCCAGGCAAGAATACTGGAGTGGGTTACCATGTACTTCTCCAGGGGATCTATCTAACCCAGGGGCTGAACCCATGTCTCTCACCTCTCTTGCATTGGCAGGTGGGTTCTTTACCACTAATGCCGCCTGGGAACCTCTATTAACATCTCAGTGTCCTCAAGCAAATTAAGCCTAATAATCCTTTCTTATAGGAAACTCTGTGCTTGTGTGTTTAAGGGAAAAAAATCAAGTATAAACAAGGTCAGTTAAAAAGATTTTTATAAATTATTTCTGGCAGAGGCTTTATAGTATTTTCTCATTTAGATCATATTTGCTTAAATATGTCGAAGTAAGTAAAGAAATAAGGACCATTTTGTTGCAGAACAGTTAGACTGTTCTGACTAATGCAATGTTTCTCACTTTTTTTTTTAATATGGAACACTTCATGAATTTTTGTGTCATCACTGAGCACGAAAATCATTGAGCATCACTGAGGCCATGCTAATCTTCTCTGTATTGTTCCCATGTTAGTATATATACCACCAAAGAGAGCATCACCTACCTATTTACCTGAATTCCACAGATTTCATGTCAGCTAAATGAACTTGAAGTTTAGTCTATCTTGGAGAAGCACTTTCTGTGGCAGGGCTATGTCATTTCATCTCAAGCCTGCACGTCCCCATGCGAGTTCAACAAGTGGCCTGAGACGTGTTATTTCTGTTCAGCCCTGTTTGCCCAGGCCACAGCATCATGTTTGTTTCCAAAGGTGTTCAGATTCTGTAAAACCAAGTGTCACAAAAACTTCAGAAACAATGAGATCCTCGCAAGATCAGATGGACTAAAGCATTCCAGATAGCAACTATATAAAACTCACAGTGGTAATTCACTTGAATTTGAAAAACATATTCCATAGCTCTCACTGTCAAATAACAGAGAGAGCTATGGAATAAAACCACTGATGCAATGAACAGAGTTGAAGAGATCAAACAGAAATGCCAAGCTAAATTTACAATGAACAAGTTGAAGAAAAATTAAAGACTACGTAAAGTTCAGAACATAAAGCAGTCGAGCAAAGCATCCATCTTATCTGGGCCCTTCTTTCAGGTGAAGGAAAGTAGCTGGAAGACAAAATGGTACAGAATTTACAACAGTATGTTGACATGGCAGATGTTTCTTAAAACTCTTACTGCTTGAAACCATTTCTTTAAGTGAATCTGGAAATCTCCTATGGAGACGTAGAACTTCTAAATTATTGATTTTTTCACATAAGATCACTCAGAAATGGATGGAAGTACTTCTCTCCTACATCGTCATCTGTGGGACAGCAGGTAGTATGGATGCATCTCAATATTAAACCTTCGCTGAGAGATACACTTCTATAATTCATGAAAATTATGTTTGTAAATACAGAAGTGAACTGTGGACACAAAATGGCCATGCCATTTGGTCAATGGCAGTAGACAGTATTTATGTAGTTCAGCCCAGTTCAGTCGCTCAGTTGTGTCCAGCTCTTTGCGACCCCATGGACNTGACCATGATGGGTACTCCATTTCTTCTGAGGGATTCCTGCCCACAGTAGTAGATATAATGTTCATCTGAGTTAAATTCACCCATTCCAGTCCATTTTAGTTCGCTGATTCCTAGAATGTCGAGGTTCACTCTTGCTATCTCTTGTTTAACCACTTCCAATTTGCCTTGATTCATGGACCTGACATTCCAGATTCCTATGCAATATTGCTCTTTACACCATTGGACCTTGCTTCTATCACTAGTCACATCCACAGCTAGGTATTGTTTTTGCTTTGGCTCCATCCCTTCATTCTTTCTGGAGTTATTTCTCCACTGACCTCCAGTAGCATATTGGGCACCTACTGACCTGGGGAGTACCTCTTTCAGTATCCTATCAGTTTGCCTTTTCATACTGTTCATGGGGTTCTCAAGGCAAAAATACTGAAGTGGTTTGCCATTCCCTTCTCCAATGGACCACAGTTGGTCAGGCCTCTCCACCATGACCCGCCTGTCTTGGGTTGCCCCACGGGCATGGCTTAGTTTCATTAAATTAGACAAGGCTGTGGTCCTAGTGTGATTAGATTGACTAGATTTCTGTGAGTATGGTTTCAGTGTGTCTGCCCTCTGATGCCCGCTTGCAACACCTACCATCTTACTTGCGTTTCTTTTATCTTGGGCATGGGGTATCGCTTCACGGCTGCTCCAGCAAAGCACAGCCATTGCTCCTTACCTTGGACAAGGGGTATATCCTCCTGCCGCCCTCCCTGTCCTTCAACGTGGGATGGCTCCTCTAGGTCTACCTGTGCCCGCACAGCCACCACTCCTTGGAAGTGGGGTTGCTTCTTCCTGCCACTGCCCCTGGCCTTGGGCACCGTCCCTGGCCTTGGATGCGGGGTATCTCCTCCCGGCCACCGCCCCTGACCTCGGATGTGGGGTAGCTCCTCTTGGCTGTTCCTGCGCCGTTGCAGCCTGGCACTCTACACCACCACCGCTGCCTGTGCTTAGTGTGCCGGTCGCTGCCTCTGCTGCCATTCACTTCATGGCAAATAGATAGGGAAACAATGAAAACTGTGACAGACTTTATTTTCTGGGGCTCCAAAATCACTGCAGATGGTAACTTCAGCCATGAAATTAAAAGACACTTGCTCCTTGGAAGGAAAGCTATGACCAATCTAGACAGCATATTAAAAAGCCAAGACATTACCAATAAAGCTCCATCTAGTCAAAGCTATGGTTTTTCCAGTAGTCATGTATGGATGTGAGAGTTGGACGATAAAGAAAGCTGAGCACCAAAGAATTGATGCTTTTGAACTGTGGTGTTGGAGAAGATCCCTAGAGTCCCTTGGACTGCAAGGAGATCAAGCCCATCAGTCCTAATATCCTGAATATTCATTGGAAAGACTATTGCTAAGCTGAAGCTTCAATACTTTGGCCACTAGATGTGAAGAAATGGCTCACTGGCAAAACCCTTGGAAAGATGCTGGGAAAGATCGAATGCAGGAGGATTAGGGAATGCTAGAGGATGAGATAGCTGAATGGCATCCCAGATTTGATGGACTTGTTTGAGCAAGCTCTGGGAGTTAGTGATGGACAGGGAAGCCTGGTGTGCTGCAGTCCATTGTTTTTCAAAGAGTTGGACATGACTGAGTTACCGAACTGACTGGAACTGAGCCTTTTTTTTTTTTTTTTTTGGTATGGTGTTAAAGAATTAACTAATTTTGTTTTATTTTTATTTTTTGAAATGTAGCTGCCCATAAATGTAGCTGTCCCAGCAGCATGTGTTGAGGAGAGTATCTTTTCAGCATTGTGTGGTTTTCCCTAATTGGTCACAGGGTAATCGACCATAGGTGTATGGGATTATTTCTGTTTTTTCAATCTTGTTCCATTGATCTTAAAATATATATGGAAATCAAAAGACCAAGAATTTCAATTGTAAAAATATAAGGCAACTTGGGAGGTTTAAATTAAGCTAAATATAAATATAAAGTAATTAAGACAGCATGATTTGGTTCAAGAATAAACAGTCTAATGGAACAATTGAGAAGGAAATGGCAACCCACTCCAGTATTCTGGCCTGGAGAATCCCAGGGACAGAGGAGCCTGGTGGGCTGCCATCTATGGGGTCACACAGATTCAGACATGACTGACGTGACTTAGCAGCAGCAGCTAATGGAACAAAATAAAGAGCTTAAAATGTGTACCATGCATTTATAAACATTTCTTTAGTGGCAAAGTTGGCACTACAGAACAGTACAAAATAAAGAGCAATTTCAATAAATAAAATAAGTAAGTAGAATATAGAGTCAATTGAATATTTACATGGAAACTAAATGTAAATTTGACTATAACCTCATGCCATACACAATAAACTGCGGATCAGTAAGACATCAAAGAGTCTGGAAGACATCAAACTTATCCTGTCTCTTATACACATCTAGATGTGTATAAGAGACAGGATGTACTCTGCAATCAATAAATAAAATAAGTAAGTAGAATATAGAGTCAATTGAATATTTACATGGAAACTAAATGTAAATTTGACTATAACCTCATGCCATACACAATAAACTGCGGATCAGTAAGACATCAAAGAGTCTGGAAGACATCAAACTTATCTTTGTTACCTTGGAAAAACAAAAGAAAGTAAAATGATTTAAAGAGCATAGATGTGAATGAAAAGATTTGCTTTTTATTAAAATAACATCTATTTATGAAAGGCATCAACAAATGGGTTGAATTCAATTTATACTGTGGGAAAAGAGATACTGGAAGAACAAAAAACTGACAAAAATTATATAGCCAAAGTATGTGTATAAGCATATATTCCTCAAAAACTAACAAAATTGATAGTTAAAAGAAAAATAGCAAAATACTTGAATAGCTACTTTTCAAGACAATGTCAAAATGGAAAGCAAATACATGAAATTATGCTCAAATTCATTACTAATAAGAGAAATGAAATGAAAACACCACAATGTCCAAAACTAAAAATATAAAATATATAATGTTTTTTCTTTTTTTATTCTCTAAAATTTAAGTGTTAACATTAAATTTTTTCAGGAGATTTGTCTGGTTTTGATTTTGATTTATTGACATTCCCCTAGAATGGGGAAAAATTTTGGAAGTTCACTGAAAAAACAAGAGAATTCTAGCAAAACATTTATTTCAGCTTTATTGATTATGCCAAAGCCTTTGACTCTGTGGATCACAATAAACTGTGGAAATTCTGAAAGAGATGGGAATACCAGACCACCTGACCTGCCTTTTGAGAAACCTATATGCATGTCAGGAAGCAAAAGTTAGAACTGGACATGGAACAACAGACTGGTTCCAAATAGGAAAAGGAGTACATCAAGGCTGTATATCGTCAACCTCCTTATTTAACTTACATGCAGAGTACCCTATGAGAAACACTGGGCAGGATGAAGCACAGGCTGGAATGAAGATTGCTGGGAGAAAAATCAATAACCTCAGATATGCAGATAACACCACCCTTATGGCTGAAAGTGAAGAAGAACTAAAGAGCCTCTTGATAAAAGTGGAAGAGGAGAATGAAAAAGTTGGCTTAAAGCTCAACATTCAGAAAACGAAGATCATGGCTTCTGGTCCCATCACTTCATGGCAACAGATGG
>SJYX01004130.1:9879-54809 GCA_006410675.1 Oreotragus oreotragus | reverse complement strand
CTTTTATTTTTCTGGGCTCCAAAATCACTGCAGATGGTGACTGCAGCCATGAAATTAAAAGACACTTACTCCTTGGAAGAAAAGTTATGACCAACCTAGACAGCATATTAAAAAGCAGACACATTACTTGCTAACAAAGGTTCGTCTAGTCAAGGCTATGGTTTTTCCAGTAGTCATGTATGGATGTGAGAGTTGGACCGTGAAGAAAGCTGAGTGAAGAAAAATTGATACTTCTGAACTGTGGTGTTGTAAAAGATTCTTGAAAGTCCCTTGGAATGCAAGGAGACCCAAACAGTCCATCCTAAAGGAGATCAGTCCTAGGTGTTCATTGGAAGGACTGATGCTGAAGCTGAAACTCCAATACTTTGGCCACCTGATTCAAAGAGCTGACTCATTTGAAAAGATCTGATGCTGGGAAAGATTGAAAGTAGCAGGAGAAGGGGACGACAGAGGATGAGATGGTTGGTGGCATCACCGACTCAATGGACATAAGTTTGGGTAAACTCCAGGAGTTGTTGATGGACAATGAGGCCTGGTGTGCTTCAGTCCATGGGGTTGCAAAGAGTTGGAAACGACTTAGTGACTGAATTGAACACATTCACAATCGTGTATTCTGCTTAGCCCACAATTTTAAGGGTAATAGCAAGAGACTTGTCCAATTTTTCCCTGGGAAGATTTATATAAAATTAAATTTCATTTTCATCTTAAAAATAGTTAGGTTTTTGTTCAGAGATATTATAGTCCAAGTTCAACTTGACATTAATATTTCACTGTTGATAACTGTCTTAGTAATATAATATGTTAAGAGTTGATATGGTAGAATTTCCTATGTCCTCTTAGTTCTAAGCTGTCTGAAATTGATAAACCAAGGCAATAATAAATAACATAATCAGCCCATTCAGTCCAATTAATAACTTAGTCCTTTTTTCCAATTAAAATTATTTAGATTTCTACCCTATCATTACTGTCTTTTTTCTTTTGCCAATGCCATTGTAGTTATTACTGGAGGAGAGCATGGCAACCCATTCCAGTATTCTTGCCTGGATAAACCCAATGGACAGATGAGCCTAAAGACCTACTGTTCATGGGGTCACAAAGAGTCAGACATGACTGAGCGACTAAGCACAGCACCTATATTCATGCAGGTGAAACAGGAATGAGAAGGAAGCATTTGTTATCTATTCCTGGAGGTCTAAATATCTTTGATATGGAGATAGAGAAGACTTCAAGCAGTGTCAACAATAAATATCACTATCAACCAGGAGGTTTAATTTATTATCAGACCACTCACATTTTGAGACTTAGACTTTACCTTCTTTCCCTATTATGCATTACTCATTAAGGCACATCTGTAACATCTAAATACACCTCTTATGTACCAATCTTCTCATTCCCAGTCCTCCATAGAGTTTTCCTATTCCTATGAATCTATTTTTTATTGAAAATTTGAAGTAATACAAAGTAATTTAGACATAGAGATGATAGTTATCAGCTATCCTAAATTGTGAAATTTCATATAGATCTGGATTGACAAAATTTTACACAATTTATTGGCTGTTAGACATTATATAAAGAGAACTCAACTCACTATATATTTACAATTGGTAATATTGATGTGCATTTTAATTTACTAAATCTCTAAAGATAAAATCTTTGGTCAAGTTTGCCAGAAGACTAATTCCAGAAGACAGACATAGTGGACTTTTGGCCACTCTCTGGATATCCATTTTCAGCCTTCATATCCTGACATTTGTCATCATAAGCTTTGAAACATGTTGTTAGTAGCACAGTTAAAACACTAAAACTTGTCAAAATTTAGAGCAAAATAAAGCTTATTCATATATCCTGATTTACCATGACATTTTCACTAAATTGTCACTGAATCTTTTATGGAATGGGTATTGTAGAGTACATATAAGGCAAGAATTGTACCTATTTAGAAGAGAATACAAAAAGATTTAAAATGGAAGGATAACACAGTGGAAATATTTGAATGGATAACAAATGGATTACAATAACAAATGAATAACAAATAACAAATGAATAACAAAGTTCAATGTGTTTAGAGATTATCAGAGCCCATGGCTTCCCACTTTTCCTTATCTTCTCCTCCCAGAGTATAGGTAAATGTATTTTGATGTCTGACCTGTTGTCTAGTTTTTATATTATGTAATTTATGTAATGCAGTCATTAGATACAAACACTGGGGATAACAATAATGCTGTCAGGATTGTTCACCACATTCACCAACATGTCTTAACTTGAAACATCAAAATAATCTGAAATTTCTTTTTGTCTGTGACTCAAAAAGAGAATGATTTATTCCTAAAATCTAGACAAAAGGCTATCTTGGAACATGGTGGCTGCAGTTCCAGAGAATTATGGTGAGGTAATATTAATTTTTTCAATCAAGATCCTCATCTCTTGTTAGTAATATCTCACCACATTAACATATTAGGATCCCATTGCATTGTATTAATATTCATATCATATCAGAATTTATTGTTGCTTATACAGTGTTAAAGTCATATCGCATTAGTGACTTTCATATCAGATTAGTGAAAGTGGATCCTAATAAGACTTTCATATTCAATTACTAAGGTAACAGTTTTGTCTTTCCAAGTCACTTCTAACTCGAGCCCAGAGTACAAATTGATAAATGTGGTAATAAAGCAATCTTTCTGGCTGAAGATGGATGGCCCCTGGGACCAGTGGAGCTGTGAAAATAGGACTTGAATCAAGGGGCCACAGTTCTGACTGGAAAGAAGTTCAACCCTTTGCCTACATAGCAGCACTTCTGAACTAAAGACTGTATCAACATAAGAAGCTAGAAACACAGACCTTTTCCTTGATAATTTACTTTCCACTCTTGTTATCCTGTTCCAGTCTGATAATTTGAGCTATAGAAAAAAAAAGGAGCATAAATGAAAACTTCTTATGAAAGTGGTTATTGGCTTCTTTTTTCCCCCAAACATTCAAATTTAGAGAAATTTTACCTAACATATGGATTGGTAGGTGGGATATGTTGGGACATACAAATGATTGCAAGGACTCAAATACTGCTATATTGTTATTCAAATTAGTAGGTTAAACATAATCTTGACACCTATAGCAGGATATGCAAGAAATAGAAACTATGAACATATCCGTATATTGATCTGACTTCGCTGATGGCATGAACTGTGCTTTTCTCATCTTCTAATTCTAACACCTCTTCAGCACCTGCTATATTACATGCATTCCACATGCACTCTCTGGCAAGGTAAATTAGCAGAGCTCATTTGGGTGCTGAGACCAGAGGTCAAACCAGTCATAAGTGTCATTTGGTAGGAAAGGGCAGGATTTCTCCATCAACTTGGAAAACATTCATACATAATGTGTGCATGCATATATGTGTGTGTGTATCAATTGTTTTGTATCTCTTTCTGCAATCTTTTGACATATAGTGTATTAGATAAACTTTTTAAAATTTCTTCTGCATTACCTCTCTTTTTAAACAACGCAGGAGGGCCTAGAGGAACTATCCCACATTGAAGGTCAGGAAGGGCGGCGATGAGGAGATATCCCCTATCCAAGGTAAGGAGCAGCAGCTGTGCTTTGCTGCAACAGCTGTGAAGAGATACCCCACGCCCAAGTTAAGAAAAACCCAAGTAAGATGGTAGGTGTTGCAAGAGGGCATCAGAGGGCAAACACACTGAAACCATACTCACAGAAAACTAGTCAATCTAATCACACTAGGACCACAGCCTTGTCTAACAATGAAACTAAGCCATGCCTGCAGGGCAACCAAGATGGGCGGGTCATGGTGGAGAGGTCTGACAGAATGTGGTCCACTGGAGAAGGGAATGGCAAACCACTTCAGTATTCTTGCCTTGAGAACCTCATGAACAGTATGAAAAAGCAAAATGATAGTATACTGAAAGAGGAACTCCCCAGGTCAGTAGGTGCCTAATATGCTACTGGAGATCAGTGGAAAAATAACTCCAGAAAGAATGAAGGGATGGAGCCAAAGCAAAAACAATACCCAGCTGTGGATGTGACTGGTGATAGAAGCAAGGTCTGATGCTGTAAAGAGCAATATTGCATAGGAACCTGGAATGTCAGGTCCATGAATCAAGGCAAATTGGAAGTGGTCAAACAAGAGATGGCAAGGGTGAACGTCGACATTCTAGGAATCAGCGAACTAAAATGGACTGGAATGGGTGAATTTAACTCAGATGACCATTATATCTACTACTGCGGGCAGGAATCCCTCAGAAGAAATGGAGTAGCCATCATGGTCAACAAAAGAGTCCGAAATGCAGTACTTGGATGCAATCTCAAAAACGACAGAATGATCTCTGTTCGTTTCCAAGGCAAACCATTCAATATCACAGTTATCCAAGTCTATGCCCCAACCAGTAATGCTGAAGAAGCTGAAGTTGAACGGTTTTATGAAGACCTACAAGACCTTTTAGAACTAACACCCAAAAAAGATGTCCTTTTCATTATAGGGGACTGGAATGCTAAAGTAGGAAGTCAAGAAACACCTGGAGTAACAGGCAAATTTGGCCTTGGAATGCGGAATGAAGCAGGGCAAAGACTAATAGAGTTTTGCCAAGAAAATGCACTGGTCATAGCAAACACCCTCTTCCAGCAACACAAGAGAAGACTCTACACATGGACATCACCAGATGGTCAACACCGAAATCAGATTGATTATATTCTTTGCAGCCAAAGATGGAGAAGCTCTATACAGTCAACAAAAACAAGACCAGGAGCTGACTGTGGCTCAGATCATGAACTCCTTATTTCCAAATTCAGACTTAAATTGAAGAAAGTAGGGAAAACCGCTAGACCATTCAGGTATGACCTAAATCAAATCCCTTATGATTATACAGTGGAAGTGAGAAATAGATTTAAGGGCCTAGATCTGATAGACAGAGTTCCTGATGAACTATGGAATGAGGTTCGTGACATTGTACAGGAGACAGGGATCAAGACCATCCCCATGGAAAAGAAATGCAAAAAAGCAAAATGGCTGTCTGGAGAAGCCTTACAAATAGCACTGAAAAGAAGAGAGGCGAAAAGCAAAGGAGAAAAGAAAAGATATAAGCATCTGAATGCAGAGTTCCAAAGAATAGCAAGAAGAGATAAGAAAGCCTTCTTCAGCAATCAATGCAAAGAGATAGAGGAAAACAACAGAATGGGAAAGACTAGAGATCTCTTCAAGAGAATTGGAGATACCAAGGGAACATTTCATGCAAAGATGGGCTCGATAAAGGATAGAAATGGTATGGACCTAACAGAAGCAGAAGATATTAAGAAGAGGTGGCAAGAATACACAGAAGAACTGTACAGAAAAGATCTTCACGACCCAGATAATCATGAGGATGTGATCACTAATCTAGAGCCAGACATCTTGGAATGTGAAGTCAAGTGGGCCTTAGAAAGCATCACTAAGAACAAAGCTAGTGGAGGTGATGGAATTCCCGTTGAGCTGTTTCAAATCCTGGAAGATGATGCTGTGAAAGTGCTGCACTCAATATGCCAGCAAATTTGGAAAACTCAGCAGTGGCCACAGGACTGGAAAAGGTCAGTTTTCATTCCAATTCCAAAGAAAGGCAATGCCAAAGAATGCTCAAACTACCGCACAATTGCACTCATCTCACACGCTAGTAAAGTAATGCTCAAAATTCTCCAAGCCAGGCTTCAGCAATATGTGAACCGTGAACTCCCTGATGTTCAAGCTGGTTTTAGAACAGGCAGAGGAACCAGAGATCAAATTGCCAACATCCGCTGGATCATGGAAAAAGCAAGAGAGTTCCAGAAAAACATCTATTTCTGCTTTATTGACTATGCCAAAGCCTTTGACTGTGTGGATCACAATAAACTGTGGAAAATTCTGAAAGAGATGGGAATACCAGACCACCTAACCTGCCTCTTGAGAAATCTGTATGCAGGTCAGGAAGCAACAGTTAGAACTGGACATGGAACAACAGACTGGTTCCAAATAGGAAAAGGAGTACGTCAAGGCTGTATATTGTCTCCCTGCTTATTTAACTTATATGCAGAGTACATCATGAGAAACGCTGGACTGGAAGAAACACAAGCTGGAATCAAGATTGCCGGGAGAAATATCAATAACCTCAGATATGCTGATGACACCACCCTTATGGCAGAAAGTGAGGAGGAGCTAAAAAGCCTCTTGATGAAAGTGAAGGAGGAGAGCGAAAAAGTTGGCTTAAAGCTCAACATTCAGAAAACGAAGATCATGGCATCCGGTCCCATCACTTCATGGGAAATAGATGGGGAAACAGTGGAAACAGTGTCAGACTTTATTTTTTTGGGCTCCAAAATCACTGCAGATGGTGACTGCAGCCATGAAATTAAAAGACGCTTACTCCTTGGAAGAAAAGTTATGACCAACCTGGATAGTATATTCAAAAGCAGAGACATTACTTTGCCGACTAAGGTCCGCCTAGTCAAGGCTATGGTTTTTCCTGTGGTCATGTATGGATGTGAAAGTTGGACTGTGAAGAAAGCTGAGCGCCGAAGAATCGATGCTTTTGAACTGTGGTGTTGGAGAAGACTCTTGAGAGTCCCTTGGACTGCAAGGAGATCCAACCAGTCCATTCTGAAGGAGATCAGCCCTGATATTTCTTTGGAAGGAATGATGCTGAAGCTGAAACTCCAGTACTTTGGGCACTTCATGCAAAGAGTTGACTCACTGGAAAAGACTCTGATGCTGGGAGGGTTTGGGGCAGGAGGAGAAGGGGATGACAGAGGATGAAATGGCTGGATGGCATCATGGATTCGATGGATGTGAGTCTGAGTGAACTCCAGGAGTTGGTGATGGACAGGGAAGCCTGGCGTGCTGTGATTCATGGGGTCGCAAAGAGTGGGACACGACTGAGTGACTGAACTGAACTGAATCTTTCTTGGAGTGTTAATCCCTTCTTTTCTCAGTTTCCTTTCTTGGTATACTACCATATTCAAATTCTTTCTAGTTTAAGAGGAAAAAGTAAACCCTCTCCTCCCTTGACTCAGGTCTTCACTCGCATTGTCATCCTCCTACCTCTTTGTACAGCTGTGTATATTTAAATATCTAGACATTTATGGTCTCATTGTCATCACTCATCAGCCTACTGCAGTCTGTATTGTATTCACACTCCATTGAATGCTTCCTTTTGTGATCAACAGCAGCCCCTGCGTGCTAAAGCAAAAGGTCGTCTTTCCAGTCTATAAATTCTGACGTCTCATTCCATTTGACTTTTTTCAAATTCACACTCCTTGTTTGATCTTAGGTCTTTTAGATCTTATGGCATCACTTTACTCTGACTTCTTGTCTCTCTCTTTCTCTCTGTATGTTTATATATATGTATATATATATATATATATATATATTTAGATAGAGATATAGAATATATATAGACAGATGTCAACAGAGAACACGAGAGAGAAAGCAAGGATGGCAGAATCTCGACAGTTGGTGAGTCTGGGCAAAGGATACATGGGAATTTAATTGGACTATTTTGGGGGTAAAATTTTATTTATTTATTTTTGGCTGCACAGCATGGCATACGAGGATCTTAGTTTTTGTTTGTTTACTTTTTGGCCACGCCCCCGGCACGAGGGATCTTAGTGTCCTGACCAGGGATCGANCCTGCCCTTTGTTATCTCTGTCTCTTATACACATCTAGATGTGTATAAGAGACAGTCTCTGCACAGTCAACCTAATTGATTAGATACTGTTCTTTTTGTTTGATGGTTTCAAGCTTTAATGTGCATGAAAATCACCTGGAGAGCCTGATAAAACCCCGAACACTGGACCCCACCTTAGTAATTTGAACTGGAAACCTAGGGGATATTTTGTCCATCTCCCTCTCTAACATTGTGCCTTCCTTTCCCTCCACTAAACTCAATCCATTATAAAGTCCTAATGCCTTTAACTTATAACTGAGGAAGTCCTCTCTTCTATTAATAGTTTCCTGGGCCAATGCTTGTCTGGATTAAGCAACAGCTCCTTTAATTGTTCTTTTATGTCTAGAAAATTAGCAGTTAACATTCTAGCTAGTATTTGTTTTTAATTTACAAATATTTTGACAATTTTTTTTTAAATTGTGTCATTTTAAAAGAAAATGATAGAGAATAGATAATTAATATTTTACAAATAAGAGGGCAGATGATTTTCCAGGNACATTCTAGCTAGTATTTGTTTTTAATTTACAAATATTTTGACAATTTTTTTTTAAATTGTGTCATTTTAAAAGAAAATGATAGAGAATAGATAATTAATATTTTACAAATAAGAGGGCAGATGATTTTCCAGGACCACAGAAGAATTTAGCTAGATCATCTCTCTTATAAATTATCCTGGATTTCATAGGGAAAGAATGAAAAATAATAAAATGTTATTTTTTTAAAAAGCTGCAACTACTCATCGCATATTACATATTAGGAACTGAGGTTTAGAAGATTCAAAAACTTCAAGGATTTACAATAAGAAGAGTTAAGATTGAGATTAAAATGAAGGTATGTCTAACTCCAGAATCTGTTTTCTTAATCCCCTTACTTCTGAATAGTCCTTGGTAATGGCAGTTCCTTTCTTGAAAGCTGGCAGTTCTCCATTATAGTACTGAATTATGAATTCTCACTTAGAGCCTTAAAATGCCATTCATACTAGCAATAAGCATTAATTCTGGCTCCTGCTCATATAGTTTACATACTATAAACCCCTCTCTACATCTGTGTCTCTTTTGCTGCTTTGCATATAGGGTCATCGTTACTGTCTTTCTAAATTCTATATATATGCATTAATATGCTATATTGGTGTTTCTCTTCCCGACTTAAAGTAATTAACCTCCAGTTAAAAAGCAAAACAAAACCCTCTCTAAATGGGCCAATCGTATGCTCAGAAAAAAGCTATCCTACCTTGGGCTTCATCATCCATGGGGTTATTCCCCTGTTCTTCAAGCAGGATCAAGCCACTCTCCAACATTTTTTTTTTTTTTTAATTAAACCCTCCTTCAGAGCTTCCTGATTTATAATGATTTACTTCTCATTGTCTCATAAGTTTTGTTTCTCTGGGCACTCTTGTTTTGTAAGGCATTAGTAGCTACATTTTTAATAGTTCATAGTTTTACCTGTAGCTGTATAATAAGCAATGTGAAAATAATAGTTGCTTCTTTCTGTTCTTGGTGCTGTCATGCAATGCCTAGGTCAAGAGGAAACACAGCTAGGTGCTCAGGAAGGCCAAGCTGGTTAGATAGGTTTCCTCTTGGTACAAGAATCATTTTATGTTTATATTTTCCTTAAAATACTGTCAATTAAATAGCATTTCTAAAATCTCCAAATCACTAAAGGACCCAGGGTAGTTGTTTAAATAAATAAATCTATTTGCTCATGTAACTAAAATTTATGACTTCATTTGATTGAGCAGCTTCCTTATAACTCATGTGTCTCTTCTTCTTAGCTGGCATTGTGAAAAATTCTGGAGTGTCTCTCTCCTCTGTTGGATACTTTTCTTTGATAGAAAAAGCAAGACACATTTGAGTCTGTGATGAAGGGTTAATTGCTTCACTAGCAGAAATCTCTTAAAGATTTGAATTGCTCCCTAGCTTAATGAGGTCTCTCTCCCCTAACGCAAACTTGGACACATTGCTTTCTGTGAGGTGGTAGATCTGGTAAACTGGTCATATGGAATCAAAATCCCACCTTATGTAGAATACAATGGAGATTAAGAGATTTTTGTCTTTAGGGCCCAACAAAGATGTGGGAATCTTGTTTGATAACATTATCTTCTTCCTTTTAATTTCTTTGCAGAACACTTTCTGAAAATTGAAATCCTTTATCTAAGAGCCAGGGATCTTAGCTTTGACCTAGTTCCCCTTTAAATATGAATAAAAGCTAGTGTTTAATGCTATCTGTCTTATATTTACCTGGTCTACTTGACTGCATACTATTTTGTGGTGCTTTTCTTAAAAGACAGCTTTCTTCTCTTACTCTCAGTGAATAATTTTCTTTGCAGCCTACAGGACTTTAGAGAGATATTTTCCATTTTTTTTCCATCTTACTGGTTAGGTCGAAGTTATAAAGGTTATCATAATTATAATTTGAATTCATTTCATGTCTTTGATTAGAATAGCATTATTTGAATTATCAATGTTGTTTCAAAAAATAGGACTTTACATTTTAGTTTCACTCCCTTGTAGTATTTAATCAAGGACTCCTCTTGTCAATCAATCACTTTATTTGAATTTATATTACACTGTTCAGGAAGGGGTGTGTAAGTGTGTAACAGACACACACACAAACATTCTCCACTTCTTCCACTCCCTATTCCCCTATCAAATGGTAAAAGTGCAGAGCAGAGCTAGAAACTGACAAACAGCCAGGTGTCTAACTTTAAAAAATTGGCAATATCAAGCAATAAAGGCTTTTATTTCATGTGAGATAGGGTTAGTAGCTAAAAGGCAATTACAAGATTGGGTTGGAGTTAAAAGGCAGATAAAATCTTTGCAAAAAGATAAGATGATGGAAAATATGAGATTCTTTTGTAATAGCTGTGAAATTGATTTATTCAAATAAAATTTTTATTTATCAGAAAAATACAAATAATAATTGTTTTGTTGTGTCCAAATCTTTGTGACCCCATGGACTGTAGCCCTCTAGGCAGCCCTGTCCATGGAATTTTCCAGGCAAGAATATGGGAGTGGATTGCCATTTTCTTCTCCAGGGGATCTTCCCAACTCAGGGATCAAACCCACATATCCTGCACTGACAAATGCTTTTCTTTTTCTTTCTTTTTTTTTTTTTTTTTACCACTGAGCCACCTGGGAAGCTCATAAGTAATAATAGAGGACACTGAATGAATGAACATAGGCCATGTATCTCCACTTGACATCTTGATGATAGAAAAGAAACTGAAGAGAGAGAGAGAAAAAAAAAAAAAAACAATGAATGCTGGGTTACACTCGGAGGTTGGCAGGTTATACATAGACATTTAGGTTAACTGTTATTATATCTCCAAATTTGTGGCAGTAAAGGGCTGTGAGATCAGACCCAAGTAAGGTTTGAAGCCAAAAAAGAAAAAAAAAAATTCAAATGCTGGATTAGCTATATAGTAACTCTCAGTTCTTGGGTTAGTTTTTTATCCTCTCTGGAAAGACTCCTCATCTGAAAAAAAAATATCTTGTGAGGTTATCTTGATAATTACATAAGCTTAGATACAAACTGACAAAATACAATAGTAATTATTGCTGTTTAGTCACTAAATCTGACTGTGGCTCAGATCATGAACTCCTTATTGCCAAATTCAGACTGAAATTGAAGAAAGTAGGGAAAACCACTAGACCATTCAGGCATAACCTAAATCAAATCCCTTATGATTATACAGTGGAAGTGAGAAATAGATTTAAGGGCCTAGATCTGATAGATAGAGTGCCTGATGAACTATGGTATGAGGATCGTGACATTGTACAGGAGACAGGGATCAAGGCCATCCCCATGGAAAAGAAATGCAAAAAGGCAAAATTGCTGTCTGAGGAGGCCTTACAAACAGCTGTGAAAAGAAGAGAAGCAAAAAGCAAAGGAGAAAAGGAAAGATATAAGCATCTGAATGCAGAGTTCCAAAGAATAGCAAAAAGAGATAAGAAAGTCTTCCTCAGAGATTAATGCAAAGAAATAGAGGAAAACAACAGAGTGGGAAAGAATAGGGATCTCTTCAAGAAACTTAGAGATACTGAGGGAACATTTCATGCAAAGAAGGGTTTGATAAAGGACAGAAATGGTTTGGACCTAACAGAAGCAGAAGATATGAAGAATAGGTGGCAAGAATACACAGAAGAACTGTACAAAAATGATCTTCAAGACCAAGATAATCACAATGGTGTGATCACTCACCTAGAGCCAGACATCCTGGAATGTCAAGTCAAGTGGGCCTTAGTAAACATCACTATGAACAAAGCTAGTGGAGGTGATGGAATTCCAGTAGAGCTATTTCAAATATTGAACAATGATGCTGTGAAAGAGCTGCACTCAATATGCCAGCAAATTTGGAAAACTCAGCAGTGGCCACAGGACTGGAAAAGGTCAGTTTTCATTCCAATCCTAAAAAAAGGCAATGCCAAAGAATGCTCAAACTACCACACAGTTGCACTCATATCACAAGCTAGTAAAGTAATGCTCAAAATTCTCCAAGTCAGGCTTCAGCAATAAGTGAACTGCGAACTTCCAGATGTTCAAGCTGGTTTTAGAAAAGGCAGAGGAATCAGAGATAAAATTGCCAACATCCGCTGGATCATCGAAAAACCAAGAGAGTCCCAGAAAAATATCTTTTTCTTCTGTATTGACTATGCCAAAGCCTTTGACTGTGTGGGTCACAATAAACTGGAAAATTCTGAGAGAGATGGGAATACCCGTCCACCTGGCCTGCCTCTTGAGAAACCTATATGCATGTCAGGGAGCAAAAGTTAAAACTGGAAATGGAACAACAGACTGGTTCCAAATAGGAAAAGGAGTATGTCAAGGCTGTATATTGTCACCCTGCTTATTTAACTTATATGCAGAGTACATCATGAGAAGCCCTGGACTGGAAGAAACACAAGCTGGAATCAAGATTGCCGGGAGAAATATCAATAACCTCAGATATGCAGATGACACCACCTTTATGGCAGAAAGTGAAGAAGAACTAAAAAGCCTCTTGATGAAAGTGAAAGAGGAGAGTGAAAAAGTTGACTTAAAGCTCAACATTTAGAAAATGAAGAGCACGGCATCTGGTCCCATCCCTTCATGGAAAATAGATGGGGAAACAGTGGAAACAGTGTCAGACTTTATTTTGGGGGGCTTCAAAATCACTGCAGGTGGTGACTGCAGCCATGAAATTAAAAGACGTTTATTCCTTGGAAGGAAAGTTATGACCAACCTAGATAGCATATTGAAAAGCAGAGACATTACTTTGTCAACAAAGGTCCATCTAGTCAAGGTTATGGTTTTTCCAGTGGTCATGCATGGATGTGAGAGTTGGACTATGAAGAAGGCAGAGCACTGAAGAATTGATGCTTTTGAACTGTGGTGTTGGAGAAGACTCTTGAGAGTCCCTTGGACTGCATGGAAGTCCAACCAGTCCATTCTGAAGGAGATCAGCCCTGGGATTTCTTTGGAAGGAATGACGCTAGAGCTGAAACTCCAGTGCTTTGGCCACCTCATGCGAAGAGTTGACTCACTGGAAAAGACTCTGATGCTGGGAGGGATTGGGGGCAGGAGAAGGGGACGACAGAGGATGAGATGGCTGTATGGCATCACGGACTCGATGGACGTGAGTCTGAGTGAACTCCGAGATTTGGTGATGGACAGGGAGACCTGGCTTGCTGCGATTCATGGGGTCGCAAAGAGTGGGACACGACTGAGCGACTGAACTGAACTGAACTGAGTCACTAAATTGTGTCCAACTCTTTTTGACTCCATAGACTGCAGCACACAGGACTTCCCTGCCCTTTGTTATCTTTGGAGTTTGCTCAAACTCATGTCCATTTAGTTGGTAGTGCCATTCCACCATCTCATCCTCTGTGTCCCCCTTCTCCTCCTACACTCAGTCTTTCCCAGTATCAGAGCCTTTTCCAGTGAGTTGACTCTTTTCATCAGGTGGACAAGTATTGCAGCTTTAACTTCAGCATCAGTCCTTCCAATGAAAAATCAGGCTTAATTTCCTTTAGGATTGACTGGTTTGATTCGTTGTACTCCAAGGGACTCTCAGGAGTCTTTCCAGCACCACAGTTTAGAGCATCATTTCTTAGGTGCTCAGCCTTCTTTATGGTCCAACTCTCATATCTGTACACGACTCCTGGAAAAACCATAGTTTTGACTCTTTGGACCTTGGCCAGTGAAGTGATGTCTGCTTTTTAATGCACTGTCAGGTTTGTCAAACCTTTCCTTCCAAGGAGCAAGAGTCTTTTAATTTTGTGTCTGGAGTCACCGTCTGCTGTGATTTTGGAGTCCAAGAAAATAAAAGCTGTTTCCACTCCTTCCCCATCTATTGCCATGAAGTGGTGGGACTAGATGCCATGATCTTAGCTTTTTGGACGTTTAATTTTAAGCCAGCTTTTCACTCTCCTCTTTCACTCTCATTATAGATATTTCACAAATTCAAGGGTTTTTAAAAAATTATTTTTCCTACTACAATGAGGTATGCTCACATTGATCAGAATGGCCATCATCAAAATGTCTACAAACAGTAAATGCTGGAGAGAGTGGAGAGAAAAAGGGAACTCTCTTACACTGTTGGTGGGAATGCAAACTGGTACAGCCACTATGGACAACAGTCTGGAGATTCCTTAAAAAAAAAAAAAAAAAACACAAGAATAGACCTGCCATACAACTCAGTAATCTGAATGTTGGGCATATACCCCAAGGAAACCAGAATTGAAAGACACACATGTACACCAATGTTATTGCAGCACTATTTACGGTAGCTATCACATGGAAGCAACTTAGATGCCCATTAGCAGATGAATGGATAAGGAAGTGTGGTACACTTATACAAGGGAATATTACTCAGCCATAAAAAGGAGCACATTTGAGCCAGTCCTAAGGAGGTGGATGAACCTGGAGTCTATTAAACAGAGTGAAGTATGTCAGAAAGAGAAAGAAAAATATAGTATATTAATGCATATATATGGAATTTAGAAAAATGG
Source organism: Oreotragus oreotragus (assembly GCA_006410675.1). Taxonomy (NCBI): domain Eukaryota; kingdom Metazoa; phylum Chordata; class Mammalia; order Artiodactyla; family Bovidae; genus Oreotragus; species Oreotragus oreotragus. The sequence continues at coordinate 40,137 of SJYX01004130.1, read as the reverse complement.
TACTGATGATCCTACCTGCAGAGCAGCAAAGGAGACACAGATGTAAAGAACAAAGTTTTGGATTCAGTGGGAGAAAGTGAGGGTGGGATGATTTGAACAAATAGCACTGAAACATGTACTTTACCATATGTAAAATAGATGGCAGTGCAAGTTCAATGCATGAAGCAGGGCACCCAAAGCTGGTGCTCTGGGACAACCCAGAGGATGGGGTGGGGAGGGAGGTGGGAGGGGAATTCAGGAAGTGGGGGGACACATGTATACCAGGGGCCGATTTATGTTGGTGTATGGCAAAAACCAACAAAATACTGTAATTATCCTCCAATTAGAATTAATTAAAAAATTCTTCTCCCTTTCACCTTCACTTTGGTTTATGTGTGGTGATGGATCTCCACCTTATGGAGTAAGCTAGATTTATTTTAGGATATCTTTCCAACAAAAATACAATTCTTCCAGAACACCTTCCTAAATGGTTAAGTATACTTTGTTATAAACATGAAATCGTTTTTAGGCATTAAAATGAAAATATAAATTACAAATAATGAAATGTATAATATGTATTTTTATAAAAATTGATTTTGATAAATATAAATTGTTTCAAAATGTCAAGTCTCATGATTTAATTATTTTACCAACATGGTTTCTTCTGGGAATATGAATGTGTTAAAATCAATAGTAGTACATATAAATGCAATGTTGCTATTAATATCCATTTTTAGAGGTGTCAATGATCCCTAATAGTCCTACTGTCTTTTTATGAAAAGCATCTACATAAGATACAAATTTCCAAGGCCTAGTCTTCCACCTTTGTGAGTATTCCCCCATGTCCCACTTTGTAAATGTTCATTTGCTTGTAATGGCAATTTATGTCACTGTGCATTATACGGATGGCCTAATTCAAGGCCAGTCATCCAGTGGAGATGTCTTCACTTCAAGAGAAGTTGGTTAATGGTTGGAACCAGGATGTTTTATTGTACCATTTCATTGAACTGTATTTTCTACAATATCTTTTTACTGACTGTACCTAAAAATATTTTATTATATTTAATCATATGCACTCATTCTCATTAGAAGGTTATCATTCCCCTTGTAGTTCTACCTTCCTAGTGCCAGCAATGCTTTGGGTTTCTTAATGCTGCACTAAGAGAAGCATTGGTTTATAAATTAAAATCATTATTATTCATTGTGTGTCCTGTGATTTAAATAAATGAAATGTATCATCTTTCACTGAAAGAGATAGAGCCCCTGGTCAGGACCTAACTTATGCAGAAGTAGACAGGACAAGCCATAGAATTTTAGAGGTTCCAACAGCCTCTCCCATGTTTCTCCTAAGCTAGTTTCTCCAACTCCATCTGCAACTGCTTTTTACATGTTAGTTGATTCCTAGCATAAAATTGCCAGAGAAGGCAATGGCACCTCACTCCAGTACTCTTGCCTGGAAAATCCCATGGAAGGAGGAGCCTGGTAGGCTGCAGTCCATGGGGTCGCAAAGAGTCGGACACGACTGAGTGACTTCACTTTTTTTCTTTCTTTCTTCTTTGGAACACCAATCATATATTATGGCTTCTGTTTGTGTTTTCAGATTCAAAGATGAATTATTCAATGTATTAACATTAAAGAGAATGATATACAGTGCGGTCACAGTATAAAAACAATTATAAAACATAACTTTAGGAGTTTTAATAGCTATATGAGAAAAATGTTTCTGGAATACAGGGAAATGTCAGGGCCTTCACTGAGAAAATCATAGGTATACAGGTTAGCAAAAGTGGCCAACTTGACTAAAGAGAAACGTAAGAATAACATGTAGAGAAGAGGTGTGAGAGATACTGGCATGTTCAAATAAGAGCGAACTGGTTTGAATCGATTTAGCAGCTTTGTGAAATTGGAAAGCAAAAGCTATATGGTAAGTCATTGTTGGGTGGGATCAAAGTGGGTTAAAGTTCAAGAATGGAGAGTGAGTCAGAGTCAGATATAGGCTTATATTGTGATTACTGTTAGTAATGATAATAGTAGATACTGATGTATTTTGGAGCAATGGTATTGTTATAAAAATCAACATTCTTTGTGCCAAAACAGCTTCTTTAATGGAATATCTAATGTGTAATGTTGTTTCTACTGCATGCATCCTAGCATCTACCTCCTGCCCCTTTATTGACCTATAAAAAGCATTTACTTAAATCATTCTCATCAAATTTGGTGATATTGTGTTACTGTCATTAACTCAAAATCATCTGAAAGAATGAATGAGTGAAAAAGTGAAAGTCATTCAGTCATGTCCGACACTTTGCGACCCCATGGACTGTACAGATCATGGAATATTCTAGACCAGACTACTGGAGTGGGTAGCCTTTCCTTTCTCTAACAGATCTTCCTGACTCAGGAATCAAACAGGGGTCTCCTCCATTGCAGGTGAATTCTTTACCAACTGAACTATACTTATAATACTAAATTCCTCTCATGAAAGAACAAGTGAGACTAAAAACTGAAAGAAAAAACTCAAATTTTTGTCAAATTCCCTCCAAAATTTATTTTATATCATAGCATAGAATAACTTATTGATTTAATTATGGAGGCATAAAGTTTATATGAAATTTAAAAGCAAAGGTTCACCAAGAATTAATTTATTAAAAAGTATTGAGTTTATGGGCTTGAGATTTTTCTAAGGCAAAAATGTTACATTGAAAATTTTCATGTTAAAATTTTAATCACTTACTATTACTTTTAATTTTAGGGTCTATATCATACTTCATTTTTTTTGAATGTGTTTTAGCCAGCACAGTTAATGTCTTGTGAGAAAATCACAATCTTTCCTCCAAGTTATTTATAGGTTCTCCAAAGGTGGACTAACCATCTTATTTCATTTTGAATTGTATGTCCAGTAGAAGATTCACTCCTCTTTACCTGTTCTGTTTTTCTATTAGTAGCTCGGAGATACATTTGTCACTTCTAGAAGTTTTGCAAATTTTCATTATGCACATATCTTAAAATATTAATACCAATTTTATACATTGTGCCTTGTTATTCTTTTCCATTTGTTATTTTTCACATTGATTTATTTCTATGCTTATTTTTATCATCCTTCAGTTTAATATGTATTGCATCATATATTCTACAGGCAACCTAAAATCTATTTTGTAACTAAATGAGATAAAACAAACACAAAGAGTGCTATTCTTCATATAACACTAGCCATAAGAAAACATGGCAGTGTGCTTTCCTATTTTATAGATGAGTTTTGAAATTAAATGAGATAACATGATTGGGGATGCAGCCTAACAAGAATGGAAAGTGTTAGTCGCTCAGTCATTTCTGATTCTTTGTGACATCATGGACTGTAACCCAACAGGCTTCTCTATCCACAGAAATCTTCAGGCAAAAGTACTGGAGTGGGTTGCCATTACCTTAGTTGAATACTAAAGGGTAACAGATGGGCGTGTGCTTATAAGCTGTTAATTTGGCCACAAAGCCCTGTGTTCTGTGTATGAACAGTGCTTCACAATTTAATAAGAAATGGCAATAACCATGACAGGCAGGAGAAGAAAATTATAACCAATCAAGGAGAAAAAATGACACCCGTATTCCACAAAATCAAGACAGGGAATCTGGCTTGCCATCAACAAGAGAATGCTGGGAGCTTGACAATTAAAGGCAGTTTCTCTAGAGACTGGGGGCTGTGTCTTTCTGCACTTTGCTAATGAAGTATAATTCATTTTACCTCACCTCCACCTTTAGAAATCAAAGTTCAAGTGTCTGTATCAGACACATTTGAAAGGCGAGGTCTCCTCTCATTGCAGTACTGTGTCTCCTCTTCAGGGAGCATTCTCCTGTTCTATTAATTATTGTGCTTGGATGACATTACTATTCATGGACTAGCATCTCAAAATACTTGGCTTAGCACTGGGTCTGGAACTAATACTAATAAGTACAAGGTTGAATAGTGGTTGAAGTTTTATTTATTCTTTTCTCTCTCTCTTCTACACACAAAGAAAGAAGATAGTTTTATTCATAATTCAGTTGCCTTGTACTTCTAGAGAGAATTTAGTCAGTTGATTCATTAGTGACAGTGTCATAGAAAAATGTATCTCTGAGACATTCCTAAGAAATGGAAAAACCCAATTCCAAATTCCCAGTCATTCCAAAGAGGAGGTATAAAAATGAAGACTTATTTAATTTGTTATAATTTTAATATGACTTTCAATAATATGTATTTTGGAGGCAGAAAAACCTTTGTTAACTGGTCTGGAGCTGGTGATTTCAAATGTGCTGTATTGGTAAAAGGGATATTGGTACTTGAGGTAAGATTAGAATGTGATGAGATTAATCTTTTTAAGCAAACATAGCAGGCTATATCCACTCAAGAAAGACACATGTTCTTTAAAGTAGCCAACATAAAAAGTTATTGTATCATAATAACCAAAGAAAACCCAACTACTAATATTATCAAGAAATAGGTTTACTTTTCCTTTGCAACAGAAAATGTGCTGGCATTAGGTCACCTGTTGTAATAAAAACAAAGTTATGTGCTATTTCTTACTTCACTATGCAGACCACATTGGCTTTTGACTACTATTTATTGTCCCGTGGTCACATGATAGTTGACTCATCTAAAGGTATCACTTTATATTCAAGGCAGAGAAAGGAAAATTCAGGTGGGGCCAGAATGGATCCTCTTGTTTCTTTTCTTCTAATTGGGAATTTAAAAGACCCTGAGACATTTATACTTTTACCTTCAGTAACTGATTTTCATGCCTCTCTCAACTGTTAGACCGGACATATGACTTTATACACACTATTGTGGGAGTCTAACAAGGGAGAAGGAATTGAGATTGGAAGTGGTTCTGTAACCAAGAAGGAGCCTATGGGACCTTCACAGGACAGACCCCCACCCTTTGTCCTCCACCTGCCTATTGTTTATAGAAAAAAATTAGGCTCCTAGGCCTTCCTGAATTTTCAAAGAATACATTTAAAGAGAGAAGTATGGAAATGCAAAAACAAAAGAACAGTCAATAAAGACAAAATAAAAATAGTTTAGTAATTAGAAGATGCTTACTCCTTGGAAGAAAAGTTATGACCAACCTGGATAGTATATTCAAAAGCAGAGACATTACTTTGCCGACTAAGGTCCACCTAGTCAAGGCTATGGTTTTTCCTGTGGTCATGTATGGATGTGAAAGTTGGACTGTGAAGAAAGCTGAGCGCCGAAGAATCGATGCTTTTGAACTGTGGTGTTGGAGAAGACTCTTGAGTGTCCCTTGGACTGCAAGGAGATCCAACCAGTCCATTCTGAAGGAGATCAACCCTGGGATTTCTTTGGAAGGAATGATGCTAAAGCTGAAACTCCAGTACTTTGGCCACCTCATGTGAAGAGTTGACTCATTGGAAAAGACTCTGATGCTGGGAGGGATTGGGGGCAGGAGGAGAAGGGGACGACAGAGGATGAGATGACTGGATGGCATCACGGACTCGATGGACGTGAGTCTGAGTGAACTCCGGGAGTTGGTGATGGACAGGGAGGCCTGGCGTGCTGCGATTCATGGGGTCGCAAAGAGTCGGACACGACGCAGTGACTGAACTGAACTGAACTGATTCATACACACAAACATTATTCACAATAGTCTATGTAGTTTTATTTACAATGAATAATGTGGACAACAACTTTAGCATTCCTTTCCAGTGGAATTAGATAAGTAAGCAAAGACACATTCATTCAATGGAATTTCATGTAGTCATGGAGAGTTTATAATGAGAGGTGTATAGTATAATAAAAAAGATTATAAAATTCCATACAGCATGTCTTGTCATGCTGTCGTTCCAGTCGTGTCTGACTCTTTGTGACCCCATGGACTGTAGCCCACCAAGCTCCTCTGTCCATCGGATTTTTCAGGCAAGAATAGTGGAATGAGTTGCCATGCCCTCCTCCAGGGGATCTTCCCAACTTAGGGAACAAACCCACATCTCCCTGCATTCCAGGCAGATTTCTTACGGCTGAGCCACTGGAGGAGCCCATATACAGCGTAATTCTTTAAATTAAATATATATATGGAAAAGGTGAAGAAATTAATAATAATAATAGCCAGTTTCATTGAAAGTTGGAGCAACATATAATTTTCCCCTCACACTTCTCTCCTGTCTTCCTAGATTTAAGTAATGAGTATGTAGGACTTTGAGGGTGGGTGGTGGGGCACAAATGCTTTTAAAGTTATTCACTGTATTGGAGCCCGAATCATCTCTGTTTCCCATCATTTGAAAGCAGTTCACTATACGGGGGAAAGACAAGAGCTCAAACCACAATACCTCAAATGTTTTTTGGCCGCCGGCAGCCTGGCAATGAGAGTGATTACAGAGTGCTCAGCCCGCACCCTCCCTATGGCCACCACTGGCGACACCATCTTCCCCTTCGTGCCCTGAATGATGGCATAGCAGGTTCTGCACAAGCTGCTGGCTTGCTCCCCAGGGAAAGGAACATTTTAAGGGGGAAGAAATGGCCTCCAGTAGCAAGGACACACCTAAGTAATCTGCTTGAAAGGTCTTCATAGAGTCCCAAACTTTCTTTTTAAATTGGCTCTGTGGTCCAATCATTTTTGGAATAACTATTTGGAGGAAAAACATGGCAACAGCTCAGAGAATGGAGCTGCTAACCCAGACTGGGTTGCTGAGGAATACCTGGTTATGGAACTTACATGTAAACAGAAGTTAAACAGGCAAAGGAAGGGTGGGGTGTTCCAGATGGAGGAACAGTTAGGACAAAGGGGAGATGTCACAGGACTCTCAAAACCAGGGGAGTAGCTTCAACTAAAGCTAAGGTCCAAGGCAGGTGCTGAAAAGCCTAAGAGGGGAAGCCGGAAATGCAGACAATGTCTAGGTCATGAAAACGTCCTGCATGTCCTTTTCATGAATTTGGAGATGATCCTATCCAATTAGTGACTGATTTGAAGAGGTGTGATGATTTGCAGCTAAGAACTATCCCATCCCTTTGCTGCAGTCAGGAGGATGAACTGGGTGAGTGGAGAGCCTGCTGAGAGGCAGGACATGTTGATTGTGACTGCAATAGTTTAAGAAGGAGATAAGCCTTAAGCTAAACAAACAAATGTGGGGATAAGAAAAGAAGGGCAGATTTCAGAGATATCTCAATAGTAGAATCCACAGGATTTGATGAACTGATAGAAGAGGAGGAGGGAGAAAGGAAGGAATTCAAGTCCAAAGGATTCCTAACTAAGCTCCTCTGTGCCACAAACTGATTTTCTAGTGTGGTAAGGCCAAGCAATGCTTCTCAGAATGTTTTTAAGCGCATGAAATAAAACACACAGAATTAAAAGAAACTAATAACATCTTAGGACGCATTATTACAAACAAAGCTAATGAAGGTGATGGGATTCCACCTGAGCTATTTGAAATTCTAAAAGTTGATGCTGTTAAAGTGCTATACTCAATCTGCCAGCAAATTTAGAAAACTCAGCAATGGCCACAGGACTGGAAAATGTCAGTTTTCATTCCAATCCCAAAGAATGGCACTGCCAAAGAATGTTCAAACTACTGCACAACTGCGCTTATTTCACATGCTATCAGGGACATGCTCAAAATCCTTCAAGTTAGGCTTCAACAATATGGGAACTGAGAACTTTCAGATGTACAAGCTGGATTTAGAAAAGGCAGAGGAATCAGAGATCAAATTGCCAACATCTGCTGGATCATAAAAAAGCAAGAGAATTCCAGAAAAACATCTACTTGTCTTCAATGACTACACGAAAGCCTTTGATTGTGTGGATCACAAAAAACTGTGGAAAATTCTTCAAAGAAATGGAAATATCAGGCCATCTTACCTGCTTGCTGAGAAACCTGTATGCACATCAGGAAGCAACAGTTAGAACCAGACATGGAACAACGGACTGGTTCCAAATTGGGAAAGGAGTATATCAAGGCTGTATAGTGTCACCCTGCTTATTTAACTTATATGCAGAGTACATCACATGAAATGCCAGGCTGGATGGATCACAAGCTAGAATCAAGATTGACAGGGGAAATATCAATAACCTCAGATATCCAGATGACACCACTTTTATGGCAGAAAGCAAAGAGAAACTAAAGAGCCCTTGATGAAGGTGAAAGAGAGTGAAAAGGCTGGCTTAAAACTCAACATTCATAAAACTAAGATCACAGCATCCAATCTCATCACTTCATGGCAAACAGATGGGGAAAAAATAGAAACAGTGGCAGATTTTATTTCCTTGGGCTCCAAAGTCACTGTGGATGGTGACTGCTGCCATGAAATTAAAAGATGCTTGCTCCTAGGAAGAAAACTTATGACAAACCTAGACAGTGTTATTAAAAAGCAAAGACATTACTTTGCCAACAAAGGTCCATCTAATCAAAACTTTGGTTTTTCCAGTAGTCATGTATGCATGTGAGAGTTGGCCCATAAAGAAAGCTAAGGGCCAAAAAATGGATGCTTTCAAACTGTGTTGCTGGAGAAGACTTTTGGGAGTCTCTTGGACAGCAAGGAGATCAAACCAATCAGTCCTAAAGGAAATCAGTCCTGAATACTCATTGGAAGGACTGATGCCAAAGCTGAAGACGCTCCGATACTTTGGTGACCTGATGTGAAGAGCAGACCCTAGAAAGACTCATTAGACCCTAACAGACTCATTAAAAAGATGCTACGAAAGACTGAGGGCAGAAGAGGCAGACAGAGGATGAGATGGATGGATAGCGTCACTGACTCATTGGACATCGAGTCTGACCGATCTCCAGGAGACAGTAAAGGACAAGGAAGCCCGGCACGCTGCAGTCTATGGGGTAGCAAAGAGTCGGACACGACGCAGTGACTGAACAACAATACCGCCAAAATACATTTCTCCCCCTGGAAGCCCTAGGAGCCTACGGCTTTCAACCTGTAGTTCATCTCAGAATCGTAGGAAGGCTTGTTTAAACAGCTGTTGTTGCTCCTCTGTCCGTGGGATTTTCCAGGCAAAAATGCTGGAATGGGTTGCCATTTCCTTCTCCAGGGGATCGTCTGGACCCAGGGATCAAACCCACATGTCCTGCACTGGCAGGCGGGTTCTTGACCATTGCGCCACCGGAGAAGTCCAAAACAGACTACTGGCTAAACAGGATACACGGGTATAGTGTACAACACAGGAAACAAAGCCAATACTTTATAACTATAAATGGATATACCTTTCAAAAACTGTGAACTACTAGTCTGTAGAAGAGAAGGAAATGGCAGCCCACTCCAGTGTTCTTGCCTGGAGAATCCCAGGGACGGGGGAGCCTGGTGGGCTGTCGTCTCTGGGGTCGCACAGAGTCGGATACGACTGAAGTGACTTAGCAGTCTGTATACTTGTTTGAGTATGCACGCACACACAATTGAAAATTATAAAATATCACACATCAACTACATCTCAATTAAGAAATAAAACAGATTTCCAGACCCCACCTCCAAGTTTCCATGATGCTGATGATGCTGGTCTAGGGAACACACTTAGAAACCACTTACCAGGGGGTTACCCAGGTTTCTGGCTAGAAACATAAGGGGACTAGTACCACTGATATGCTTGCTTCCTTCTGTATCCTCAGAGCCTACAGCTTGGTGTATGTGCACGCTGTGTCGCTAAGGACGTGCAATCATGTCCGACTCTTTGCGACCCCATGGACTGTAGCCTGCCCAGCTCCCCTGTCCATGGGATCCTCCAGGAAAGAATCCTGGAGTGGCTGCCACTGTATGAATTCAATAAGTACTTTGTGAACAAATGAAGCAGCAATACAGATATAATAGTGAATTTAGTACTTAATATTTGGCTAGGTTATAGCTTCATTTTTTTTAAATGCTTTTTCTGTAACCCTTGGAAGTCCTGAAGACAATGGATTACAGTTTTGATCTAATTTACAAGTCTTGATTCAAGTCCTTACAAGAATCAGAAAATGACCTTCAAGTTGCAGTTATATTCCTCTATAGATAAGATAAATACTTAAAAGCATGCATTTACATTTTAAAATATTACTTGGGCAATTGGTAAAAATGCTGAATCCTCTTTATTCATATACAAGGAATCTCTCTCTTACAGTGTCAAACACTGAAAGGCATACAGTGTCAAACACTGAAAATTTCAAAGAAACTATCAGTTTTAATAAACTCAGCAGAGTTCAAAGAACTGTCCATAGAGAGATTTTAGGGAATCTTTTGCAATAAATAACTAAAAACTATTTTCACTTGGCATTTCAATAGTTTAGTTACAACTGGATGTTTCTCTAGCTCCTGACAGTGCTTTAAAAATCTTTTCTTTCCATAATATTTTCAGTATTCCTGCTCCATTCTCACTTACTATAACCACAGTGTAAAGTTTACACTAAAAGTAAGATTTAGCACAGATTCCCCTAAGTTACCACAAGCCAACTGAAAGAACCCAACTATTGAAGTCCACATATATTAAGGAGGCTTGCCCTGCACTGGTTGCTATGGAGATTGCAGAAGCCAAAGAGAAAGCCAAATTTAGCTCTGGGAGCAGCCTTACCGAATCCCTTTGGTATTCCACCTATGGGGATATCTCCACAAACACATCCATCTCAGAAATACGTTATCTTCCCTTGGAAAGAAGCACTGGGATCTTTCCAAGTCCACTTGCGTGTTTTAAGTTGCTTCAGTCGTGTCCAACTCTATGGACTGTAGCTGCCAGGCTCCTCCGGCCACGTGGTTCCCCAGGCGAGAATACTAGAGTGGAGTGCCTTGTCCTCCTTCAGGGGATCTTCTGGACGGAAGGACTGAACCTACTTCTGTTAAGTCTCCTGCACTGGAGGCAGGTTCTTTATCATGAGCGCCACCTGGGAAGCCCTTCCAGGCCCACAACATTATACAAATTATACAGCCCCACCCCCATCACTTGCCTGGAGTTGTGTTATTTTTTTCCTTCACAATCCGGCTCATACCTGAATTTCTTTGCCCCCAGCTCCCATCACCCCTGTTCAAGGGTCTGTCAGGCAGGCCTCTATAGCTGTCCCTCATCTTTCTCCCCCTCCCCAGAAGCTGCCTGCTGCACTCCCACCACAAAGCCTTTATCACATTACCCTCTCTTCCTCAGATACATTCCTGGCCCAAGCAAGATTCTAGATCTGGCAACCAAGGTCCTCCAACATTTGATCCCAACCTGAGCTCCCAACCAAGTTCCTTCCTGCTTCTCCAAACAAACTTCACTCCAGCCAAATTGTTCTGCTTCCTGTGATCAAAACACGCCTTCTGGCACTTCAAGTAAGAAAAAAAACAAGAATATTTATGCTGGGAAATTACCGCACAGTCATTACGTCAATGTGGTAAATAAGAATACTGGTTTGCTTATTAATCTAGAATACATGCTCACAGCACACACCTGGAGGGTGGAGACCCTGAAAGGGTGACTCGATCGTGACTTAGGAGGGATTCCTGTCTGAGCTTCAGTGCCAGAATCATGTAAGCCAAGGGTATCTTCTTCAACAGTAATGAGAGCAACAGCTCTTAGTAAGCCAACACCCTGTGCCTGGAATTTAATTCACATAGCAACCCTGAGAAGTAGGGAAAAGGCAAGAAGTATCAACCCCATTTTAAGAGGCAGAAACAGAGGTTTTAAAAATAACGGGTAGCCCATTAAAGATCACACCACTCCAGGGTAGGATGGGCTTCTCACTCAGGTCTGTGACCTAAAGGCAAATTTATCAGAGTTATCTCCCACACTGGGTGGGAGAGTTTCTGGTGATTTTTATGTTTTTGATAGTTTCCTGTCAAATTTTCAAATTTTATACAATAAACTTGCATTATCTTTTAGAATCTGAAAAAAAAAAAATGCCATTTGCTTCCATATTTCTTTTGCTCAGTTTCCTCCCTGACAATGATACCCTGCATCTAGGGAAGTCTTACTCATCTACTGAGATATAGCACATGTATGACCCCTTCTTCCCCAGGAGCCTTCCTTATCCCAATAAACAATCCCCTCCCCACTTTCCACAGACTACACTGTCACTGTTTCAGGTAACTATACATACTCTTCTTGGAGTGACTGTAAGCTTCTACACGACGATTGTCTATCACACTTCCCAACACCTACCCATCTGTCCACCATAGCACACTTGCACTCAGAGCAATGCTCCATAAATAACCTGACTTCAGGGACCATCTCTCTGGGTCTCAGTACATCTGCAAACTAGGCTCCTATGGTACCTCTCTCTAAGGGCTTTTGTGAATACCAAATGAGATGACAAAATGTTTCTTTGGAAAACACTCTATAAATTGAACGCAAAGGACACCACCACTGGGGAGGCAAAGGTGCATTCACAAAATATCAGAGACACAAACAAGGCAGCAGCCTCTCAAGCCTGATGGTATCGGATGCCGCAGGAATTCCAAGACAGCAAGGACTGCTCCAGGCACCACAGGATTCCTGGGGAAGGTCTTCCCTAGAGAGGAGGCTCCGAGGCCAGCCCTGAGCGAGGTGGAGGATCTCTATTAACAAACAGAAGAGGAGCAGCTAGGATGGAGGAGCCTACAAAGCCTGCCCAGTCTCCCTGAAACATCTTCATCTCCTAGAAAGTCATCAAGCGTCTGCACTCGGCAGTCAGAGGTTACCTGGAAATCTTGGGGAAAGAGCTGGGTGGTCTCCTTCAACAGGCACCACTCCTTCCCCAGCGAGAGGTCAGGGGACACGGGAGAAAAGGAAACACAATGTTCCTTCACTGGGAAACAACAATAAATTTGTTAAACTTTAGCATTCTATACACTTATCTTTCTAAATGACTAGTACTTGGCCACGGTCTCTATTAAAGGACCTATCATTCCATTCCTGCGTTTTACAACCTTTTCCTGAGAAGGCAGGCTTAGCAAGTATTTTCATGGGCTAACATGGACTCTGGATTCTATGAAGCAGGATCAGGCCCACCATCAGAATCGCCACTGTGATCCTGCGATTCCTCTGATATAGGCATGTAACTAATATTTGCAGAGGGGGCAGAAACAATTTCCAACTAAAGTGAGTCATAGGATTTTAACAATTAAAAAATAGCTTTGAAAGCAGATGTACAGAAAAGGCCAATCAGTGTCAAATTTCCTTTTGTTTTCTTTCCTGTTTTGTCTACCAAGTGATAGCTAGTCTCCAAAAATACCCAACAGAAATATTTCTATAATATTTGTATAACATGCTTACCACTACTAATAAAAATTTAACACATGAGAAGGCTAAGAAAACACTTCTGTGGACTACTGAAGTTGTTTAGAAAACTGACACATATGTCTGCTGCTCCTAAGCAAAATAAACCAGTTTATTTCACTTTACCACGTAACCTGGTAGCGAACAGCACGAAACAATCTGACTGGGCACACAGTAACAGGAAGGAAAGCTAAATACATCTTTCATGCCGAGCACGGAAAATCTAATGGAGGGCTACATTTCCGATAAATTCTAATTAGACAAGAAAGGGAAATAAAAGGATTCTGCTTTGATCCTGGGATCTGTCTTAATCTTAGCATCAACCTGTATAACAAGAAAGCAGCTTATTAATTCTGCATTCCTATTTCACACAGCAAAGCCTTTTAGGCTAAAACAAAATGCAGTCCATGTTGACTGTCTAGAAAGACTGGGTTAATTTACGTGATGTTAGGGATGCCTTATTTATGGAAAGGAGGTAGGTTAAGCTCTCCGGGGGATAACAACTTCAGCTCTGGAAGGGTCTCTCTGGACCACTTAAGCAGTATCAACAGTTCACTTAGACATTTACACATCTTGGTTAATGTGGCCTAACAAAACTGGAGGGACTTTGTGCCAAACTAATATTTTCCTCTGTGACTGTAAGAAACGGATGACAAAAGCCTTCATCCTGAGCATGCTAACTAAAGAGTATAGGATACAGAATTCACAGTTGCTATGCCCACCCAGATTGGTTTCAACTCTCCTCTTAAGAATGAGAGAGTGGAAAGAGGGTACATCATTTCTACTGTAGTGGTTAAAAAGCGCATTGAAAAAAGGCTTATTTTCCATCATACTATATGTAATAAAGTTTGGCTAAAAATGATGATTAATTTTAAAATTTTTTTTACTGCCTCACAATTTTTATTTTGCATCTTCCCAAAGAGAGTTAGTAACTCTAAATAGGTGAAACCTTATGTATCTGACACCGAGAGAGCAGAGCTCTAGAGGAGTGGTTTCCTGAATAACAAACACTCTGCCATTCATTTGCCTGGAGTGGAAGTGTCTCTCCTGCCAGCACGCCTCCCCTCGGGCTCCCCTCCTCCACTCTGCCTGGCCTGGCTGCACTGTCACTCACGGTATCCAGGCCTCCTGGTGGCATGTGATCCAAACTGGACCAATCACAGCCAACAACCCCTGGACAGAGTGGTATATCAAGAAGTAGGCATGAGACTGAAACAGTGTCTGTACTCTTTCACTTAATTTCGTGTAGGGACATTGAGAGGAAAAGGGTTTGTTTTCTCGTTTATCTAAAAACCCCAACCTTGTAGATCTGGAGAAAAAGCAATAGAAAGAACCCTGAGAAATTCCACTTAACGTTCTGTGTACTGCTTTGCTCCAAGTCAGCCAGGCCTTTGAATGACTCTTTACGTGATCAGTATTTTCCAGATGGGTTTTTAGCACTTGCAACTAAAAGAACTGCAATTCAATGTCTGATTTAAAATTTACCTGATGTTACAGAAAACTTCCCAAAATAAGCTGCATACTTCTTAAGGAAGTAAGTCATAGTAAACATAATTTAACCTTTTCTTATTGATCTAGTCAGTTAGATGGTAATGTATGTTCTCAAGCACTACTGAATTATCCAGGTATACCTGACTTCACTAAATAGGTCAATACTGCTTTGTATCAGATTTCTGGGTTTATTACATTTTAAGCAACATAACCGGAGAAGGCAATGGCATAACACTGCCTGAGTAAGTGGGAACCAGATGTGAATCTGTCCTCCCTTGCAGTTGCCTCTACTGCCACATCCCATGACAACAGACCATGCACAGACCAGAAACCATTTACTAAAGGAGAATAAATTAAGACATGCCAAGCTAGTTGTTGTGAATGACTAATCACACCCCGGCCTTTGTCACACATGGAACAGAGCTTCACTCAAGTTACAAGACAAACAAACAATAAGATGGGGAAGTGGGGAGAGGCAGGAAGTACATGCTACACAAATATAGCCACTCTCACAAAGCCCAGCCCCATGCCCCTCATTCTGCCCTGCCCCCAACCGCATTCCACTGTTTCTCTATGCACAACACACACCACCCACACCACTGCCCAGACTAGTGGCAGCCCTTGTTGCCTCTAGCGGCCACCCTTCTCTGGACGGTCAATCACTTTTCTCACAGCTAATTAGCTTAATTTCTCAGCTTCCCAAGGGTACCTTCCCAGAATTGGTCCAGCTCTTCTTTTTGAGCTAGATGGACATCCTGCTAATGGACATCACCCAAATTCAGCTGATGGATGGTAGTCTCTGGCTTGTGTGTCCATTCTGGACACAATTAGTGGTAGACAAAGAAATTCCTTTTATTTACTTCTTGTTTAATAATTTACTTGACTTCCCTGGTAGCTCACATGGTAAAGCATCTGCCTACAGTTCAGGAGACCTGGGTTCGATCCCTGGGTCAGGAAGATCCCCTGGAGAAGGAAACAGCAACCCACTCTAGTACTCTTGCCTGGAAAATCCCATGGACGGAGAAGCCTGGTAGGCTACAGTGCATGGGGTCGCAAAGAGTCAGACACAACTGAGCAACTTCACTTTAACAAACATTTACACAGAACTTAGTAGAAACAAGGCAAATACTTTTCTACGCACTTTACACATATTCATTAATTTAGTACTCATAATAAACCAGTGAGGGAAGTGCAATTATTTTCCCATTATGCAGATGAGAAAACTGAGGCATACAGAATAACTGCCCCAAGTTTCACAATCACTAAGTGGATCTGAGATGAGACTGTCTTGGGAGAAGAATCTACTGTTAATCACTATGTCACAGAAATATTCATAATGAGGACTGCATGAAGCTGGGCATGCACACATTCCAAAATGACTTTAATATACATTCAGTCACCCATTCATCATTCATTCAAATGTTCTGACCATCTATTATGTGCAAGACACATTTTAGTCTGAGGAGACAACAGTGAACAAAACACACAAAGACCTGGCCTTGAGGAGTTTATATCTGATCCTATTAAGATTACCCTACTCATCTTTATCAGTTACAAAGCAAACTTAGTGTTTTTATAATTTTATTCTTGTTATATAGTCTATACATTGCCATATTAATCGTACCCATCTGATACACTTTATAAAAACAGAATAAATAACAATAATCAAAGTTATTGCTCTTTAACCTATCTGGATCACTTATTCACACTATGTCAGGAACTGTACTAAACATGCATTTTTTCATTTGTACGTATACCTAAAGCCTATGTACTCTATCTAAAGTTCAAAGATGGATATCTCATCTACCCAATCCTGCAACAGTCCTGAGAGCTTATATTATGCTCATTATTTACAACTGAAATTTTCAAAACCCTTCCATAGCATTAAGTGTGTCCCACAGTGTGTTAAAGGCATTGCATGTCTTACTTCATTTAATATTCCTGGCCATCCTGAGGTGGATACTATTACTCCTTTATACAGATGAGGAAGCTAAGGCTCAAAAACCTAGTAACTGACAAAGCCATGATACACACCAGGTTCTGCTTGAGTCCACTACAGACTATTGGGAGAATATCACCCATTGTGACAGACATATTATTACAGCCTCACAGGGCAAAGAAGTATCTGTAACGAAATAAAAAAATCTTATCTTTCTAAACACTAACATCAGCATAAACTGCCTAATTAATAATTAATACTAATATTAATTCAGTTCAGTCGCTCATTCGTGTCCGACTCTTTGTGACCCCGTGAATCGCAGCACGCCAGGCCTCCCTGTTCATCACCATCTCTCAGAGTTCACTCAGACTTGCGTCCATCGAGTCAGTGATGCCATCCAGCCATCTCATCCTCTGTCGTCCCCTTCTCCTCCTGTCCCCAATCCCTCCCAGCATCAGAGTCTTTTCCAATGAGTCAACTCTTCACATGAAGTGGCCAAAGTACTGGAGTTTCAGCTTCAGCATCATTCGTTCCAAAGAAATCCCAGGGTTGATCTCCTTCAGAATGGACTGGTTGGATCTCCTTGCAGTCCAAGGGACTCTCAAGAGTCTTCTCCAACACCACAGTTCAAAAGCATCAATTCTGCGGTGCTCAGCGTTCTTCACAGACCAACTCTCATATCCATACATGACCACAGGAAAAACCATAGCCTTGACTAGACGGACCTTAGTCAGCAAAGTAATGTCTCTGCTTTTGAATATACTGTCTAGGTTGGTCATAACTTTTCTTCCAAGGAGTAAGCGTCTTTTAATTAGTAGAGATTAATTAGTAGAAATGCAAAAAAGCGAAATGGCTGTCTGAGGAGGCCTTACAAATAACTGAACAGAAGAGAAGTGAAAAGCAAAGGAGAAAAGGAATGATCTATCAATTTGAATATAGAAGGAGTTCCAAAGAATTGCAAGGAGGGATAAGAAAACCTTCCTCAGAGATCAAGGCAAAGAAATAGAGGAAAACAATAGAATGGGAAAGATTAGAGATCTCTTCAAGAAAATTAGGGATACCAAGGGAAGAGTTCATGCAAAGACGGGCTCAATAAAGGATGGAAATGGTATGGGCCTAACAGAAGCAGAAGATATTAAGAAGTGGCAAGAATACACAGAAGAATTATACAAGAAAGATCTTCATGACCCAGATAATCATTAGTGTGATAATCATGAGTGTGACTGTGATCACTCACCTAGAGCCAGACATCCTGGAATGCAAAGTCAAGTGGGCCTTAGAAAGCATCACTACAAATAAAGCTAGTGGAGGTGATGGAACTCCAGATGAGCTATTTCAAATTCTAAAAGATGATGCTGTGAAAGTGCTGCCCTCAATATGCCAGCAAATTTGGAAAACTCAGCAGTGGCCACAGGACTGGAAAAGGTCAGTTTTCATTCCAATCCCTAAGAAAGACAATGCCAAAGAATGCTCAGACTACCGCACAATTGCACTCACCTCACACACTAGTAGAGTAATGCTCAAAATTCTCCAAGCCAGGCTTCAGCAATACGTGAACCGTGAACTTCCAGATGTTCAAGCTGGTTTTAGAAAAGGAAGAGGAACCAGAGATCAAATTGCCAACATCTGCTGGATCATGGAAAAAGCAAAAGAGTTCTAAAGAAACATCTATTTTTGCTTTATTGACTATGCCAAAACCGTTGACTGTGTGGATAACAATAAACTGTGGAAAATTCTGAAACAGATGAGAATACTAGACCACCTGAGCTGCCTCTCAGAAATCTATAAGCAGGTCAGGAAGCAACAGTTAGAACTGGACATGGAACAACAGACAGGTTCCAAATAGGAAAAGGATTACGTCAAGGCTGTATATTGTCTCCCTGCTTATTTAACTTATATGCAGAGTACATCACGAGAAACGCTGGGCTGGAGGAAGCACAAGCTGGTATCAAGATTGCTGGGAGAAATATCAATAACCTCAGATATGCAGATAACACCACCCTTATGGCAGAAAGTGAAGAAGAACTAAAGAGCCTCTTAATGAAAATGAAAGAGGAGAGTCAAAAAGTTGGCTTAAAGCTCAACATTCAGAAAACTAAGATCATGGCATCCAGTCCCATCACTTTATAGCAAATCTATGGGAAAACAGTGGAAACAGTGGCAGACTTTATTTTTGGAGGCTCCAAAATCACTGCAGATGGTGACTGCAGCCATGAAATTAAAAGATGCTTACTCCTTGGAAGAAAAGTTATGACCAACCTAGATAGCATATTCAAAAGCAGAGACATTACTTTGCCGACTAAAGTCTGTCTAGTCAAGGCTATGGGTTTTCCAGTGGTCATATATGGATGTGAGAGTTGGACTGTGAAGAAAGCTGAGTGCCAAAGAATTGATGCTTTTGAACTGTGGTGTTGGAGAAGACTCTTGAGAGTCCCTTGGACTGCAAGGAGATCCAACCAGTACATCCTAAAGGAAGTCAGTTCTGAATATTCATTGAAAGGACTGATGTTGAAGCTGAAACTCCAATACTTTCGTCACCTGATGCGAAGAGCTGACTCATTTGAAAAAACCCTGATGCTGGGAAAAATTGAAGGCAGGAGGAGAAGGGGACAATAGAGGATGTAATGGTTCCATGGAATCACCGACTCAGTGGACATGAGTTTGAGTAAACTCCAGGAGCTGGTGATGGACATGGAGGCCTGGCGTTCTGCAGTCCATGGGGTGGCAAAGAGTCAGACATGACTGAGCCACTGAATTGAACTGAATATTAATATTAAGCAGACCATTAATTTGGACTTCAATCTATGAATAGAAACAAAAATTGTCCACTACATGGTCTATAAAGTGGATTGCTTTCTTTGGGTGACAAGTTCCAGTATGAGATTATACATAATAATGAGTAATTATTAACATAACATAATGGAGAGGATATAGATAAAAGGGAACTCTCCCACACTGTTGGTGGGATGTAAATCAGTGCAGCCACTGTGGAAAACAGTGTACAGGCTTTTCAAAAAACTAAAAATAGAACTGCCGTATAATCCAGCAATTCCACTCCTGGCAATATATCTGGAAAAAAGAAACAAAAACACTAATTCAAAACCATGTGTTCCTAATATTCATAGCAGCATTATTTACAATTGACAAGATATGAAATCAACACAAGTATCCATCAGTAGATTATTAATAAATAAAGATGTGGTATATTTATACAATGGAATATTACTCGGCCATAAAAAGAATGAGATTTCACCATTTGCAACAACATGGATGAACTTGAAGGACATTATGCGGAGTGAAATAAGTCAGCAAAAGACAAATACTATATATCACTTATATGTGGAATCTATACAACCAGCAAATATAACAAAAAAGAAGCAGATTCACAGATAGAACGAATGAGTGGTTACCTGTGAGGACAGGTAAGGGGGAGGGCAATACAGGGGTACAGGACTAAGAGGTACAAACTATTAGGTATAAAATGATCTACAACAATAAACTGTGCAACACAGGAAATACAGCCAATACTTTAAAATAACTATAAATAGAGTACAACCTTTAAAAATATAAATCACTGTACAGTACACCTGTTAAGTTGCATAATATTATATAGCAACTATACTCCAATTTTTAAAAATTATTCTGTTTTCAATAAAGGCAGTAGCACTGAAAACCATTAAATATTTAAAGTAATTTCTCTTAGGTCCTAATAGTTGCTTGGAAGAATAAATTCTGATAATTATAAATGTTTCAGTTCTCATTCATGAAATCCACTACATATTTATTGAGGCAGGGATAAGAGAAAAATAGGTGAAAGGATGTATAATTTACAAGGTTCCCATCAGACACATCTCCAATAGTTCTCAACTACAAAAGAATTCATCAGTGGACAAAATTTCTTTCAGTCAAATGGCCTATAGATGGACCAATGTGCTGGGGTCTCAATTAAGAGTTGTTATTCTTTAGGGAACAAAACCAGGAACAATGATCAACCTTTTACTTCCCCTTTCCAAGTTTTTCCAAGGAATTTTTTGGAAACTGATGTTGACGCCAGAAGAAGAACAAACAACATACATTTGCAAGTGAAACAGAAAAACAGAGGCAGGTGGTCAAGTAGCTAAACTGGCAACGCATCTAGCCAGTAGCCGGATGGCCTGAATTCAGTTTTGGCTGAGGTCACCAAGGACAGCCCAATGCACAGCTGCACAGCGGCCAGTCCTTCCTTCACAAGAAAATGCTTGTGAAAGACAAGAAAAGAGATGTCCAAGAAAATACACATGAACACAGAATCTGTTAGTGCTATATGACCATTAGAAAATCAGCCCACTGATTTACAAAGCTCATGGCTAAAAAACCAACAGCAAAGATACCAAAAACTTTTGGTCGAGATGGGTCATGTATATTCAGAGAATTTAAGGTATCAATCACCTCTCCATCCCTCACTCTTGGTGATCATCCTTTATAAAGTTACATGCTCCAGGACTCTGTACTGTTACCTTAATCACTGCTGCTGCTGCTGCTGCTAAGTCACTTCAGTCGTGTCCAACTCTGTGTGACCCCATAGACGGCAGCCCACCAGGCTCCCCCGTCCCTGGGATTCTCCAGGCAAGAATACTGGAGTGGGTTGCCATTTCCTTCTCCAATGCATGAAAGAGAAAAGTGAAAGTGAAGTCGCTCAGTCTGTCCGACTGTTAGCGACTCCATGGACTGCAGCCCACCAGGCTCCTCCATCCATTGGATTTTCCAGGCAAGAGAACTGGGGTGGGGTGCCATTGCCTTCCTTAATCACTGGTTCACATGTAAACATGAGAAATTTCACTACCCACTCTAGGCCTTGATTATTTTTTCAGGAGAAAAAAAAAGACATACAACTGACCTCTGAACAACAGGAATTCAAACTTTACAGGTTCACTCCTATGCAGATTTTTTTCAACTGTAAATACGACAGTACTATATGATCTGCAGTTGGTTAAATCAGAGAATTTGGAATGGTGGATACAGAGGAACAATTATAAGTTACCTTTGGATTTTCTATTGCACAGAGGGTTGTCACGTCTACCTCCTGCATGGTCGAAGGGCCAACTGTACTAGACTAAATAATCTCTAAGGCTTGTTCAAGCCTTTTCATTTCATCATTATAAAATTAAAACATCTTGAATTTCTTCTATGCCACCAAATTCTTCACCAGCTCCTGTTCTCTTCACTCTCCATGACTCTAGATGACAACTGTCCTACATGTTAAAGCCTGTTGACTAAGATGCATAATACAGTCATGATTCTGGTTCACTTAAGTTAAAATCTGAAGACCATATCACACTTCTTAATCACTGAATTCATCACACATTACATTTTCTGGCAGAAAAACTCTACTCTTCACGAGTATTTGAAA
The DNA here is from genome assembly GCA_006410675.1 of Oreotragus oreotragus. Taxonomy (NCBI): domain Eukaryota; kingdom Metazoa; phylum Chordata; class Mammalia; order Artiodactyla; family Bovidae; genus Oreotragus; species Oreotragus oreotragus. The sequence goes on along the minus strand of SJYX01004130.1, from coordinate 18,155 downwards.
ATAATCTCTGTTTGGAAGAAAAGCTATCTGGCATTTGCTAGTAAAAGAAAAAATCAAGTATTAATCAAATTTTAAATATAACATCTTTGATCCGTCTTAGGAAAAGTCTCCAGACAAAGTAGCTCATCATTTTTGGACAAACTGCCAGCTCATATACAAAACGTTCCTCTATACAAGAAATTAGGCAAGGTAAGCGCTGACCATGGCTGATGAAAAAAATAATTTTAAATTCTACTTGCAGCTCTATTTGTAAATCACTGAGGAAGAAAATCAGGTACATCTGTGTCCCCGTTTGGGTCAGAAGTCCGTGAAAAATTGCAAGCTAAGCATGGTGATCTGAAAAGACCCCAGCAGCCTGGGTGGTCCTTCATAGGAAGATACCTACACACACATTTATGTTATCACTATCACTCTGAAGCCACAGTTTTCTAAGTAAAATAGTTGTAAGTAACACAACTTGAAGGATGAAATTTTATACACTGAAATTAAGATGCCTCTTAGGAAAAGCTCATTTAAGTCTCTGAAGGATTAAGTGAGAATTTTACAACTCAAATATTTGATCTTTTAGAAGAAGCACTTTCTATGGGGGAAGATTATCAACTCTTCTGTGGTTGACTCCATGAAGAAATTTTTGAAAAATATGACAATAGCTAAAGGACATAGAATTAGGCAAATAAGTCTAAATGATGCATGTGTGGACCATTCAAGGCCTTTCCCTTACAGCCTTGGATGAGAGACTTTTGGCCCCTATTCCAAAGTACAAATCAAGACTGGGAAAAGCAGAAATTTTTATTTCTCAACTGCATAAATGGCCATAGCTGATAAGACAGCACGCAGATAGAACACCTCTGCGCTTTTCCAGCTAAAATGTAAGGAACTGACAGGTGCCTGCACTGGGTGGGGCTTACCTGTAACAGGCACCCAGGAGAGGTTATATTAATCTTAATAGGTGAGCAACTCAACTAGATACCACAACGTCTATTAGCACTTTTTTCCTAAAGCAGAGGTTCTTAGTTCTCTAAGGCCACTGATTAATATACAGTCACTATTAGTTCAATTATCAGTCTCCATCTCCACACGCAAAGCACACAGCAAACTAGGAGGAAGAAGTGCTGCAAAAAGCAACAAAGAAAATTACAAGTGATAATCTAGTAACAAAACAGGAAAGGAGTAAAGTAAAAGAGCAAGGAAAACATTCAAAAATCACGTATTTGGGTTATTTATTATAGGAACAAAACTGCAGAATAAGAATTGCTTTCATAAATAATCATGACCTTGATTAATTACACAAAAGGTCAAGCTACATTCAGAATGTCTAAGAGGGAAAGGATAATTAACATGTTTTACAAAAATTTTCTTAAGAAATATTTTTAATTAGCGTGCTGAGGGGAAAACCTTAGGTATCCAGAAAGCCTGATAAAATGCTTTAACCTAAGAAATGTTAAAGCCCAAAACTCCCTATGAATAATTATCAAGATATTGAGACATGCAGAAATGTTGTCAGCTATTGCCTCAGAGGACAGAATCCTCAGAAGCAGTACCATATGTGCTAAAAAGGGTGTTTTTCCAGCACAATGCTCCAGTCAATTCCACCTTGCAGCCACTGCCATGCATTTCAAATGTGATTTATCAATGTGAGAAATCTCTATTGTCACAGAACAACAAAAAAAGGCTAAAATGACATGAACATGGATTGAACCCATTTTCACTAAATGCCCACACCCCCAGGGGCTTCTCCAGCAGTCTAGTGGTTAAGATTCTGCCTTCCAATGCAGGGGGTGTGGGTTCAATCCCTGGTCGGGGAACTAAGGTCACACACGCGGGACACAGCCAAAAATAAATAAATAAAATGTATTTAAAATTTAAAAATAAATACCCTCATTCCCACACTCTACTTTGTAATTCTAAATGTTAGAAAGCTTTCACTAACAGTCCTGATTCTCCTTCACAGCCACTATTTTAGGATCATGCTTCAATGGCGTAAGCTTCCACATTTCATATAACATTGGCAAAGCTGAAATGGCTCACTTCTGATATTAATTTTCCCTTTAAATGGAAAAATAACCTAGTTCCTCTAAGAAATAACTAATGAATACCATTTCAATTTGCTTGAGAGAACAGACTAGCTATTGAAAAGAAAAACTAAGTCAATGATGGCAATGAGAAAGTATTCTGACCATGTCATATTTTATTTCACTAAATAGCCATAAAAACAAGTGTTTTTCTTTTTATACTTAATAGGTCTTTTCTTTATCTTTAATAATAGACTGTTTAACACATGGAAAAATCACATAATGTTAAAAAGATGTAAGTTATAAAGCACAATAATCTCAAAAAACCCAATGAACAGACCACAAGATCCAGGATCTGGAGCTTTATCAAAACTCTGCATCCATTCAGGTATACCTTTCCTAGATCCTTGCCTCCTAAGGTGATTCAGTCACATCCACATAGAAATGTTCCTCTATTATCATTTTCGGAAAATACAGTACCAAATGGGCTTCCCAGGTGGTGCTAGAGGTAAAGAACCCGCCTGCCAAGGCAAGACACCTAAGAGACTTGGGTCCAATCCTTGGGTCGGGAAGAAATCCTGGAGGAGGGCATGACAACCCACTCCAATATTCATGTCTGGAGAATCCCACGGACAGAGGAACCTGGTGGACTAGGGTCCACTGGGCTGCAGAGAGTCGGACATGACTGAAGCAACTTAGCATGCACACATGTATACTACCCTGCTTTATTCATTTGCTTGGCTGTCATGAAAAAAAAAAAAAAAAACACAGACGGTATGCACAGCTTAAAATACAGAAACTTATTTTCTCACAGTTCTGAATGCTGGAAGTCCAAGGTCAACGCAGTTAGTGGGAAGAGTTGGTTTCCTCTAAGGCCTCTCTCTTCGGCTTGCAGACAGCCACCTTCTTGCTGTATCTTCACATAGCTGTCCCTCTGTGCACACAAGCTACTGGAGTCACTCTGTATATCCTAATTTCCTTTTCTAACAAGGACACCAAGTCCTTGTTAGTACTACCCACTCTAAGGCTTCATTTAAATTAACCATCTCTTTCAAGGCCCTATCTCCAAAGACAGTTACGTGCTGAGGTACTGGGAATTAGGCCTTCAATATATAAACTTGGCGGTAGGGGGTTGGGGGGAGACACAATTCATCCCATTGTTGTTGTTGCTTAGTTTGCTAAATCATGTCTGACTTTTTTTTTTTTTTTAATGTCTGACTCTTTGCAATCCCACGGGCTGCAGCATGCCAGGCTTCCCCACCCTTCACTATTTCCCAGAGTTTGCTCAAACTCATGTTCATTGAGTAGGTGATGCTATCCAACCATCTCATCCTCTGTCATGCCCTTTTTCTCCTCCTTCATCCCTGTTATTACTGACGAAATGAAATTCAAAGCAAATATTCCAGTAAGTTTCTGGTGCTGTGTATCTCAGGATTCTTCATAGCCGTGTAAGAAAATATTCCATCTAGAAAGCCAATATTCATTTAGCCACAAGAAAGGCCCTCAAAAATAAGAGAAATACTTCCAGAATAAGAAAAATGTATCTCTTCTTTGTGGGCTTACTGTAGTATGCCAGCCTCTCTCTTCTGATTCTATAGTAAGTCCCTGTAAGAAAAGAATTTTGACCAAATCTCTTGAGATCTATCCTCTCTCTCTGACAGAAATAAACCTTTAGAAGCATAGAATCTCAAATAAAGGCCAGGTAATGCCGTTTCCAGCGTATGGAGAGAACAAGTGACTTTTAGTTACTGTCAGTGTTAGAGGTAAAAATCAGGACAATTGCTCCTTCCAAAGCCAGACTATACTAATCAACTAAAATTACAGTAATTCACATTTTCAAGTCTTTTATTTTCTGCAACAGAGATAAATTCATTAGCTTGCACTCTATTGTTAAGTGGAAGAGCCATACTACCAAACGGTACGTATTACGCAATCCTGTTACTAGAAAAAATATATCAAATACAAAAATAAAAAATATAAAATACATGAAGGATAGACCTTAAAAAATAACAGTAAGTTAGTCCTGGTAGTGAGAATATATATAAATTTTGATTCCTTTCCTTTACTTTTTGATAGCTCCACATTTTCAATCATGAAGTATAAAATCTTATTTTTGGCTATGGATGTGCTGGTACAAGTGACAGCCTACTGTCCTGAAGGACCCTCATGGGCAGCAGGACCCTCATGGGCAGACCTTAGCCACAGTCTCAATACAAACAAAATCAAAAAAGAAGGAACTAGAAGAAGCTTAATCACCTCCTGTGACTATTTCATGACAACAAGTCTGATCACATGGATATTTATCATTTCACTGATACCAAAGACATGTGGCATGTCAACAGCTCAAACGCCAACCAATGATTACCCAGAATCCAATGTAATCCCTCTGACATTCCATACATTTGCCTGATAAATTTAGTGTCAGATTTTTATGGGATTTTGTTCAAAAACCAGGGAGGAAGCAAACTGCTAAAACGCACTATCTCCTTTGTGCACTGGGTAAGAAAGAAAGAGTCAAAGGCATGATGTCCCCCCTCCTCAGTTTATAATTACTTTTCCATGTTTCCACACAACGGTTTCAACTCAAGGAAAGGAGGGAAATGTCACTTCTGGGCAATAGCCCTTGTTGTACTAGATTATCTTCCATGGTCTCTTTCTAAAAGACAGCTGTTTTGTAGGCAGCAGGTCTTCTTATCCTGGTTCCCTGAGGAATCATCTCCTAAAGAGATTAATAACAGAGCCAGGCAGAAGAGGCTCTGAAGCCTACACTGCTTTTTTAAAGACAGGCAGCACTTAGTTCAAAAGGGTTCCACTGGGATCCAGTCTGGCTTTCCAGATAGTTATTAGTTGGGCAATATTTAGGAATCACCAGCTCCCCAAAGCTACCACGCATTCTGAATACACTACAAAGACCTGCCGGAGACCCAGGTCATGGCTGTATCAGCCAAGAGAAAGCTTGGAAATGCCTGAGGACAGCACAACGCCACAGCAAGACATTTTCACTAAAAATTCCAAGTGGAAAATGGCCTTCAAGAAAGTTACCTAAACAAATGTTACATCCAATAATACGGTGACCAAAGTAAGTCTAGAAGAGAGCAAGCAGGTATCTGTGCAAGCTGACAGCAGGGAGACAGGGCCTCCAGGAGCAAGAACGGCAGGTAACTCATGGGACATCTCAGAGAGGACGGCTCTGGCCCTCCCAGCACAGGCTATCCCCTCCTCTGTGCCTTTCCCCACCTCCCCTCCTCTACACCAATTCCCTCCCGATTCATCAACTCTGTTCAGCTCTGCTCTGGCCTGCCCTGCTCTGGCCTGCCAGGTATGCTGTGGAGCATGGCCAGGACCATATCATCTGCAGACTCTCAGTCTTGACCATCAGAAGTCCCTCCACTTTTCAGTTGACTGGGAGAGACTGTGAGGCCCCATCAGACGTTAGTATACAGCCTGAGATGGTCCCTATTGTCTAAGAACAGAAACTGCCCACATGTGCACACGCTGAATGGAAGAGATTGCAATGGTCCTTGAATCGCACTCTGCCTTTTCCAGCTTGATCTGTTCTCCCTCAGTGACCTTAAAGACACAGAAACTCTTCCAAATCACTGCTTAAAGGTCAGCTGTGGGCATTCCATCACAGAAAGGTATGTGTGTGCAGCCTTGCACACAATCACAAACTCACTGACTTACTTCTAGTATAAGGACCCCCGAAACATTCTCTTTACCATCACACCATATAATCACACACACAGATACATACAAACACATCCATATATATACAAAAGACAGCTTGATTTTAAGGAATCAAGGTAGGCTCTTAAATAATACAATAATAATAGTTATCATTACTAGTTTAATTTGAAGTTCTCACCACCTCTTCAGGATAGTAAACAATGCTTCTCCCAGTACCTTTCTTCATGTGACCCCAGAGGGCTTCAGAGATGCGTAACATCTCCTGATTTTAAGGCTCTGTCACTTTCATACTGTCTTAATATTCTAGGATGACAGGCACCTAGTTCTCACTAGATCTGTGTTTTCCAGAAAATTTTTGCTTGCCTGTCTTGTAAAAGAACCACAACAACATTTCCCCTTGCACACATTTAAACTGACACCTAAGTTTTTCCGTCTGAAATTTCAACAGTTTGAAAGAATTAAATTTCCAATGCATCGTACAATGCATCTGAAAATTAAGTATAATATGATTCTTTTAAATGTATCCAACTTAAAACACCAGAGCCATTTGATGTCTATTATTATTCATAAACAAACTGAAAAGCTCTTGTATAACAAAACTTTTCATTGTTCTTTATTGCCTTTGAATTTATATGTCCATTCCGGTATCCCCAAAGAATTTTATCTTGGGGCTTCCCTGGTGGCTCAGAGGGTAAAGCATCTGTCTGCAATGCAGGAAACCATCTGCTGGAGAAGGAAATAGCAACCCACTCCAGTATTCTTGCCTGGAAAATCCCATGGATTTTTATCTTAACATAAAATATTTCTAACATTTGAAGATTTTATTAGTCATTCTATCAAATATCTCTGCAAATTAAGGATGTATAATATATATATGCATAATTTACAGAAAATGTCATATATATGTAAATCTTATGATCTCAAGAAACTTTAAAAATTTACATATAAATATTTTATGGTCACAGGACCTTTAAATTTCCATACATAAAAATATAAACATGAGTATCTAAATTTCCTGTAACCATAAGAGGCTCATTTTTTCACCTGAATTGATGTGCATTATTTATTAGTTATATACAACTAATACCATAAACATTATAATTTTATAATTTATTATTAAAATACAAATCAGTTGTTAGAAATACATCAGTTAATGAGATGAATGAGTTACTTCTTCGAGTTAAATTAAGCATCTATAGATGAATATGGCTAACATGAGACAAAATTCAGCATAAATTTTATTCCTATCTGCCTCTCCCTCTTTTTTAATATAAAAGCTGAGAAAACTTGGTTACACAAATAACTACTTAGAAATTCAAATTTGTCATGATAATTTTCCTCAATTGTTTGAATTCCTTCTGGGACATATGCCAAAAATAATCTCAGGGTGATCTATCATCAAAATTATTTTTAATGATCAACTGACAACTCAATTAAGTCCTTTTTCAATTTATGGAAAATAAAGGATTGGACACCACCTGAATTGCAAAAGTATTTGTTATCCTGTCATTAGAGTCATTAATTTTCATCAACACCAACACCACTACTTCAATCATCCCTTTGTCTGGAATTCAGGAGTCTGGAACTCAGAGTCAGGACAGCCTGCTAAGACTAGGGATGTGAGAGACTGGCCAGAGGCAGAAGACTTATTTGAGAAGGGGGTAGGAGGAAAAGGAGACTACAATACTACAAGAACATTTATGAAAGGTGAGATCTAAAAACAGATTCCCTGAAGTCCAGTCATACTCATCACCGCATAACACTCATCACAAGTCTGTAGGTCCATGAACCCCCGTCTGAAGATCTCCTCTGACCCTGCTATGTTCTGCTTTGCTCTGATTTCATGGATAACATGGGGTTGGGAGTCTTGTCCTTCCCTCCTACAGTAATCCAATTCTGTCTGTCTCACCTCTCATTTTACCTTCCCATTATTAACAACACAAAAATATCAATTTCCATTTCAGTTCAGTTGCTCAGTCATGTCCGACTCTTTGTGACCCCATGAATCGCAGCACGCCAGGCTTCCCTGTTTATCACCATCTCTCGGAGTTCACTCAGACTCACGTCCATCGAGACCATGATGCCATCCAGCCATCTCATCCTCGGTTGTCCCCTTCTCCTCCTGCCCCCAATCCCTCCCAACATCAGAGTCTTCTCCAATGAGTCAGCTCTTCGCATGAGGTGGCCAAAGTACTGGAGTTTCAGCTTTAGCATCATTCCTTGCAAAGAAATCCCAGGGTTGATCTCCTTCAGAATGGACTGGTTGGATCTCCTTGCAGTCCAAGGGACGCTCAAGAGTCTTCTCCAACACCACAGTTCAAAAGCATCAATTCTTCAGTGCTCAGCCTTCTTCACAGTCCAACTCTCACATCCATACATGACCACAGGAAAAACCATAGCCTTGACTAGACGGACCTTAGTCGGCAAAGTAATGTCTCTGCTTTTGAATATGCTATCTAGGTTGGTCATAACTTTTCTTCCAAAGAGTAAGTGTCTTTTAATTTCATGGCTGCAGTCACCATCCGCAGTGATTTTGGAGCCCAAAAAAATAAAGTCTGACACTGTTTCCACTGTTTC
>SJYX01004129.1:0-12765 GCA_006410675.1 Oreotragus oreotragus | reverse complement strand
TTTTTTTTTTAAAGAAAAATATGCAGGCTTATATATTATTATTATTATTTTACTTTTTGAATATTTTCAAAAGGTCCAACAAAAGTAGAATATTATTAGCAGTTTTATCAGTTATCTGGTTGGTAACTCAGCTATCTAATCATAGCCAGGTGATCTTAGATCAGTTTCTTTACCCCACAAACCCTCTGTTTTCTCATCTGTATCTGAGAAGGTTAGGTGGATAGGGCTGGAAGGACTGACTACCTTAATAAGTAAGATTGCTAAAAGGTTTGTGGGAGTTGTGCCCTCAGTACCACAGCTAACATAAACATTTAACTTGGATGGAACCTTTATACTTAATACACTGAAAATCATCCTGAGATGCAAAGAAACTAGCCTTAAACTTGCATTGATACATTACCGGAGGTCTGTCAACTGTGACTTGGAGGTACCCTCCAAAAATACTGCTGCCTTTATTTATGACATTTAGTTTCAAAAACTGAGGCGTGAAAACTGCTTTTACAGTGGCTTATTGCCTTCCATTTACACTCTTCATTGCTCAGGGGTTGAAATGTTATTTGAAAGCTCTGATTAATATAAATGACTGGTAATTTTCTGGCCCAGGCCATCCTTGCTAACATCTATTATACCACTGGCAGACATGTGGACTCCACAGCTGCCCCCTCATTTGTGTATGAAACAGACACACTGGTGGCATTTTTTGGTCACCATAGTTACACTTACGATATACACGTGACATGACATTCTTCTACATGAAAGGTTTTTGTGGCAAATATTATGTAGACCTGGGGGTAAAGGACAACTGTGTAAAGTTTGAGGAATACATAGATTAATCTGTTGTTCATTTCTGGAGCCATCATTTCACTCATGGGAGGACAGTCATTCTACACTGAGATCCAGGAAGAGGCAACTGCAAGCCTTTGACTAACAAAGATTTCTAAGGGAGGTATTTCCAACAATGCTTAACCTCTACTGAAGGATATCTGTTAAGTATTCATTTCAAAATATATTTGCTACTCCTATTTATGACTGCCCTTTGAGATAATGTATTAGCAGAGTCATTTTTGATTCATATAGGGGAAAATGGACAGCACGAGTATTAGCATCCATCTCAGGAAGGCCCAGGAGACAAAAAAAAAACAAAAAAAGTCAGCGTGCAGTATTAAGTAGGAAGCACAAAGAGAGAATCTTCATTTAGGAAAACCAAGAAAGCTTTACAAAGTAAGAAAGCTTGCTTAATTCTTTTCATGCCTATAATTTTCCCCTCTAGAAAAAAATGTTAGCATGGCAATAAAGAATATTATTAACCTGCATTGTTATTTCACAATAGTAATAAGTCTTAATTTGCATCCATAATAATCACTGTAATCAACCACTGGACAGGGAGTCAGGAAGGCGCAGGCTCATTTCCCAGCTCTGACACTAATGACTGAATGTGTGCCCTTCTGGATGTCCTGCATCCCTCCTGGTGCTTAGCGTTCCTAGCCAAGTTGTGTTTTAAAGGATCCAAGCACACTAGTAGATGTTTCTAGTATTTCCACTGCAAAGAATGTGATTTCTGATGTGTATGTCATGATGAAACAGAGAGTTTAAGGTCTGGGGGACACAGGAAGGTGATCTTCCTGGTTCCTAATCCTAAAGTTTAAGAGATTGTTTTGTTCTTTAAAAATACCCTCCACCTCTCCCACCACAGGACAGTTTCCCGCACCTCACTTGGATTCTTTTGAGGGAAATAATTTTACTTGGGATACAGGGAGCTGCTTAGGATTATAGAATACTTGTTCACCCAGTAAATATATACTGAGCACCAGACGTGTGCCAGGGACTAAAACCAAAAGAAATTAGCTTGATTTTTCTGCAGCTTGTACACTAAACCATCATAAGCATTTTGTTGCCATCAGTCACATAATATTCAAGGATTTATTGAATGCCCAGTATGAAAAGACACTTGGCTAGATCTAGCATGGAAGTTTTCACCTGGGGGTGACTTTGCCCCTTCACCCCCAACGGACATCTGAAGACACCTTTGTCAGGTATTGTCACAACTGAGGATGGGGGCTGCTACTGGCAAGAAGTCAGGGGTGATGTTAAATATCCTAAAATGAACAGATGGGCCCTCCATAGCAGAACAGTATCTGTTCCACGTGTCAGTCAGGATGAGGTTGAGGAATCCTGCTCTCGTGAGTTTCAGTCTAGTACAGGTGACAGAAAGGAGACTGGCAAGTGCAACAAAGCATTCTGTGATGGTAAAAGTGTGACTATAGAATCTGTACAGAAGTAGGAGGCTTCATCCAAATTTTGACTGCCAGCAAACGCTTTAAGAAACATTCTGATTCACTCCCTGAACAGGCTATCACCTGGAATACTAATACTCAGCAGGAGACCTAACCTTACTGAACACAAATGAGTTGGATGGTTGGTTGAAAGAGGGTACAAGCCTTAAATTTTCAAGAAGTCTACACTGGGGACAGAGCTGTTAATTCCTTGTAGAACTCAGAATTCAGAGTGTCTTGAGTCATCAGGAGAAGGGACTGGAAACAGAATGAGTGTCAGTGACAAGAAACATAGGGCTGTACAAGCTGCTTAAAGAGCTTAAAGAGGAGATGTGGCTAACAAAGCGAATAATTCAGCAGAGTCCTTAAATATCTATCTCATTTGACCAGCATTCTGAGACACCAGATATTATCATTCCTTCTCCTTTTTTTTTTTTTTAATTAATGAACCAGAGCCATGGAAAGACTCATTGTGACCTTGGACAAGTCACTTAGTATTTCTCTAAGGTTTATCTATAAAAGAAGTAGGGTTGCAAGGCTCTTCTTCGTAATGCATTCAGTTTGTCTAACGTCACACATCTAACGAAACAACAGAGCTGGGTGAGACCCGCCTCCTGGCCTCTTTCAGACCCAGTGCCTTTCCCATTCACACTGAAGCTGCTTCCTGGACCATGAAGTCGGAACAGGTAATAGACAGTAACTCAGCATTCTAGCTCTTGGGTTACCAAAGAGAGCAAGGATCTGGGATGCTTTAATTATAATGTATTATGCAGAGAAACTTAAGCTGGGTTTCCCAGACACCTAAGGACTAATATTTCTTTTTCTAATATTTTATTTCAAGCTAACCTTAAAAGCTTAAAAATACACCATGACAAGCTCAGAAGAAAAGTTCATAGGAGAGTGGTGCCAGCGTAAGAAAACGACCTCACCCAGAACATGTAGACAAAATTGAGACTGTTCTCCCAGGAAAAGAGATGCAGCAGTATTGTGGCTTTCTGCCTTTGCTTTTGCTTCTTTTCTTTGGCAGGATTATTTTAACTTTTCTCTCTGAGAATAATGATCAGTGTATACATACATATACTTGCACACCCACATACAACAGGTATGACATATTAGATTTCATACCGAGAAGTTTCTGTATTTGCTTTTAATAAAAGCAAAAAGAACACGAACGTGTTAGTTGCTCAGTTGGGTCTACTGTTTGTGACCCCATGGACCGGAGCCCACCAGGAGAGCTGCATGGAGAATTCCATGGAATTCTCCAAGCAAGAATACTGGAGTGGGTAGCCATTCCCTTCTTCAGGGCATCTTCCCAACCCAGGGATCAAACCCAGGTGCCCTGCATTGCAGGCAGAGTCTTTACAGTCTGAGCCACCAAAAGACTGGCACATTAAAAATGAGTTTTGGGGAGAGCCTTCTGTCAAGGTTTTAAATATATAACTACTTCTCACTTCTCTGGAATGGTGTAATGTTTTCCTGTGAGAAGGAAGACTGAGGAACTGCTTGGCTGTTCAGGGTTTTCTCATCTTTGTAATTCTATGATTTCCAAGATCATGAGTGAGAGTTATGTAGGCCTTCAGCCATGACCTGAGAGTTTCTAAGACACTAATGGAATTTATATTCACTTATCCAACCATGATAGAACCGCTGGAGTGGCAATTAACCGGATTTCTCCGCTTGTTCTTCCAGCTGATTATGGTTCTTTGCAGAGAGAACTTGACGTCAGGTTTAAATTCCCAAAGGACCAGTTAGTTTTGCTGTGTCCTACAGGGATAGTCTATCTCTGGAATCCCAGCCAACTTTTGCACATACTCACAAACCCATCATTTCTCACCTGGGAGACCGGGTGGAAACCTTGGGTCCATTCAAAGCCATCTGCAGGAAAAACAGAAAGTACGTGGGCAAATGCTGGTGGGACAATGTTCTCTTCATGCACTGATGGATAACACTGTCCAAATAAACCCTACTGAAGAAGTTTCCAAATGATTTCACCCTCAAGTTAGAGCAATGGAATCAGAGATTCACTCCATGCAAGTGAGATTCTTTAGTTTTTAGGAAGAAAATATGACATACGACTCCCAAGTTATATCCCTAGGGCCTACCATGTTACCTAATATAAAATGTAGAAGCAGTAGGAGAAACATGTCCAACATTCTTGTGCCTTCCCGGTGTCCCCAGAACCATCCCACATACCTTACCTGCGTTCATTCATTTAATCCTTACAATTACTCTATAATGTAGATGCCTGCTTTACAACGCAGGAAACTAGGGGACAAAGCAATTAAGTAACTTGCCCAAGGCCACAAACTAGCGTGTACTCAACAGAATGTCGAATGAATGAATAGAATATATATGTTTTAGAGGAGAGAGTCCTTTATTTGAACTCTCAGTTTTATAGCAGTCCTGGCTCTGGATGACAAATGAAGTCTTAGAGCTGGTAAATGGCAGGGCAGGGATGTGAACTTGGGTCTGACTTTGAAACTGCACTTTAAAAGTCCTTGGCAGTGTTTCTTTCTCTTTAATTGCAGCTGAAAAACAAAAGGATTGGACTAGACTAGCTTTCATAGCCCATCTGGCTTTAAAAATTATATAATTCCATTATTAAGGGTTTATGTAAAATAAAATGATTTATTTATTACTTTAAATTTTAAAATATGTTATTATTTAACCAATCATCATTGAATTATCCTTTAAAATTATATTGCAATTATTAACAGCATGTTTCTAAATTGTATTTAAGATAAGTAATTTTAAGTGGATGAAAATACATACTTAAAGATTGTGTTCTCCTAACCACTACCATCACATGGCATATTGAGTTATTTTATCTGTTTAAATTTAGAAGGTTTCTAAAAGTTGAAAAACATCTTTATGGTACACATAAAAAAGAAGTAAAATGATTAGTTGTGAAAAAAAGTTATTTGATATTTGCAGAGATAAGTAGATTTAGCTTAATATTATGAAAAGTACTGAGTTTGCTATCCATATTAGAAACTAACATGAGATTTGCTTCTTTTTTTTTTTTCATGGAAGGCTAGGTGTTTAGTTTTGCTGCTTCTCAGACAAGCTCCTCAAGGTAAAAACAAAACACAGTTTCAATAGCATAGATTTTGCTTCTAAAGACTGCTTTGCTTTAAGAGATCCTTCTGGTGTGCAAGTGATGCGTCAAGAACAATGTGAGTCCCTGTCATAGTGTTACAGGATGTACAACCCAAGGCAGGGCTAAAAGAGTGGATAACCAGGCAGGTCTTAGAGTTGGGAAGAATTGGTTCCAAAACTGAATCCTGGCTCTATAACCTGGAGTGAAGTCAGTGAGCCTCAGTATCCTCTTCAGTAAAATGGGGATAATAATAGGCCTGCCTTACAGAATCACTGGACTCATTCAATGAGATCATGTATCTAAAGTCTTTTTGCACAGTTCTTGGACCAACATAAGTACATAGTAAATAGCAGCAGTGGGTCATAGTGGTATTATTATATAGAAGCCCGGCATTCTGACTGCTATAGTGTCTGGATGCTCTTTTGTAGTCAAGTGGAGGTATTTTAAGAGACAAGAAGATTCAGACTAGATGTTTGAGAATTTGATTGTACACACAATTGTCACCTTTTGTGGTGGACCCCAAGAGAGCTTATATTTGTCCAGACATGCAAGAAATCTTGAATCAGTGGATGTACAATACTTTGAAAGAACTGGCAAACAGATGAATACATTAGAGCCTTTTTTTGTTTCTAGACTGTGCTTTGTATCCATTCTGCCTTTTCTTTCTTTGAAAATATTATAATACTCCTAAGCTGTAATTCCTAGAATTAGATTTTCTAACTAGAGAGAAAAGGTACAGTTCAGATCTATCATTCCCCAAAGAGGAGCTGAATTCAAAACTTTCTTACAATTAACAGACCCAAAAGCTTCAACTCTAACTCTGTAGGATCCACTGTTAAGATAATAAATCATGCTGCTACCATTATTATTGTTGATTCTTTGAATAACCATCTTTGTCCTATTTACCTTCTTGCTTCTTGACCAAACTGCAAAACTGGTCCTGGTTGGGACCAGATTAAAATCCAGTGCAATGTAACCAAAAGTCCTCCTGGCAGCAGGTCAGTCACAAAGCAAGAGGAAGTATCAGTCTAGCCAAATCAGGTGACTCTTAAGGAGACCCTTGGTAGACTGACATTGGAAAAAGCTGCTATGATTTAAGCTGCTCTACCTTGTTTCAGCTAGCAGATTCTACTTTACACATGAAGGGAAGGGTTGGAATACTATTAAGTGCCTCATTTTCTTTGAATTCTATGAGNGTGGCTCCTTATGCAACATTTATTAACATGGCATGGTGAAATCTATGTGTGCAGTGAAAATATTAAGCAATATACTGTGAAGTTCTTAAAAAGAAGTAATGAAACAGCCTTCTGGACATATAAAGGCTGCCAAACTAAGAATTTTGCATTTATTTAACATTTAATCATGTCGGTAATTACAAAGCAATTATCTTATATAGACATATTATGGGAGAAGAATTAAATAACTTGTAAAAAGACTAAAATTAATTGATTTCATGGTAGTTTTTATGTCACTGCACTTGCTGATACTAAAAAGGAGCAATAAAAATAGCCCAGTTGTTGGTTCATGTTTTGTTCTGTTTAGCCTTCTGTCGGTTTCTCAATTCAATAATGTTAAATTGCTACTTTATGATTCCAGTTATGCAAATAGCTCATTTCTTACAAAAAGAGGAAAAAAAGAAAAAATCTTTCTTGATCCTGCAAGTGATGTAAACAGGGGGAAAAAAAAAATCCTGGTCCAGCTTCCTTTGCTGTCTTAGAATCTCAGGTTTAAAAGGAATTAGAAAGATGATAGGTTCAAGAATTCTTCAAATTGTATCTGCTCTATGACTTTCAAAACACTAGAGGGAAAATTATTTTGGCATAGAGCTGAGAATTCATGAATAACCATTAGTCTTGCTTGCTAAGTCCTAGAGAAGAAGCTGTAAAGATCATCAAGTTTACCAGGGCATTTAAGAATGAGTACTTGCCTATCCATAAGATGTACAGGCAATGGCAGAAAACTACCTTTTTTCATAATTAGTTTCTATGTCACAGGTATGCAGTGGCGAGAAGGAGGGTAAAGAGTCAGCAGCTTAAATAAAATAATGATTCATGGAAAAATAATTAGGAAAGTAGCTAATACATGTATTTATTGTTTAGTCACTAAGTCGTGTCCAACCCTTTTGTGACCCCATGGACTGTAGCCCACCAGGCTCCTCTGTTCATGGCATTTCCCAGGCAAGAATACTGTATTATTTTCAAGACTGTCATAATAAAGTATCAAGGCTTGGGTGGCTTAAACACCAGAAGTCTACTGTTTCAGTTTTGGAGGTTGGTAGTCTGAAATTGAGGTATCCAGGATGTCAGCAGTGTCATGTTCCCTCTGAAACCTGCAAAGGAACCCTTCCTTGGCCCCTTCCTAGCATCTAGGGGTTTGCTGGCAAATGGGTGTTCGTTGCCTTGCAGCTGTGTGACTCAAACCCCTGCCTTCATTGACAAAAGGCATTCTCCCTGTATTGTCACCTTGCTTATTTAACTTATATGCAGAGTACATCATAAGAAATGCTGGACTGGATGATGCACAAGTTGGAATCAATATTGTCAGGAGAAATATCAACAACCTCAGATATGCAGCTGATACCACTCTAATGGCAGATAGTGAAGAGGAACTAAAGAGCCTCTTGATGAAGGTGAAAGGAGAGTGAAAAATCTGGCTTAAAACTCAACATTAAAAAGACTAAAGTCATGGTCATGACAAATAGAAGGGGGAAAAGTAGAAGCAGTGATAGATTTTATTTTCTTGAGCTACAAAATCACTGCGGATGGTGACTGCATCCACGAAATCAAAAGACACTTGCTCCTTGGAAGTTAAGCTATGACAAAAAACAGAGACATCATTTTGCTGACAAAGGTCTCTATAGTCAAAGCTATGGTTTTTCTAGTAGTCGTGTATGAATTTGAGTTGAACCATAAAGAAAGCTGAGTGCCAAAGAATTGATGCTTTCAAATTGTGGTACTGGAGAAGCCTCTTGAGACTCCCTTTGACTGTAAAGAGATTAAACCAGTCAATCCTAAAGGAAATCAACCCTGAATATTCACTGAAAGGACTGATGCTTACACTCTAATACTTTGGCCACCTGATGCAAAGAGCTGACTCATTGGAAAAAAAACCTTGATGCTGGGAAAGATTGAAGGCAAAGGGAGAAGGGGGCAGCAGAGGATGAGATGGTTAGAAAGCATCATCGACTCAATAGTCATGAATTTAAGCAAACTCTGGGAGATGGTGAAGGACAGGGAGCCTGGTGTACTGCAGTCCATGGCATCACAAAGAGTCAGACACAACTGAGTGACTAAACAACAATATTCTTCATGCATGTCCCTCTGTTCACATCATCTTCTCTCTTATAAGGACACCAGTTACATTGGATTAGGGGCCCACCGTGCACCACTATGACCATCTTAACTAATTAACATCTACAACAACCCTGTTTCCAAAAAAGGTCACTTTCTGAGGTCCTGGGATTAGGACTTACCCATACCTTTTTGAGGGAGGACAGTTCATTTGAGCCTTTTAACAACCTCATGAAGAAAGGATGCTCACACTGCTCCTGTATGTAGAACTAGATTTTCATTCAATCTGTTGGCTCCAAAGCCTGAGTTTACATCTTCTAAAGAGTTGCCTTATCAGTTGACATGTTTTCCCTCTCCTTTCTTCTAGGTGGGAAATATAATTTCCTGAGTTCTCAAAAACAATTTCCACCTTTTCTACCATAATATGAATTTGCTCTGCTGATTTTTAAACTTAAATTTATTTCATATCTTCTAGTATTATCTGACTCAAGGGTGTGATCTAGAAATGACAAATGTTTTTTGATGAGAGCCAACTAAAATGCCTAAAACACAAAATAGTTATGGCACAATAGCACTTGAAAGCGAATTCATTCAGCAACCAATGTTGAGTGCCCCCTCAATGCTGAGCACTCTACTAGGCACTGTGTAACAAACACCATCAAAAATTCTTAATTTCTGAGTTTCCTACAGTCAGCCTTATCTGTAGGAAATAGACAAAGAATGATGGCATTTGTTACAGGGTTTGACATTTTTTGTTTAGGTTATTTTCTATTATTTTTTATACAGAATGGTCTCGGGTAAGTGCTATTTTCAAAGATGGTAAGGAGAACAATGGTGCACTCTGATACCAAATTTGAAGGCAGAAGTCTTGCTTGCCTTATCCTGAGACTCTGGACAAAACACTTCTTTTTTCATAACTTTCCTTCTGTAGTCAAATTATGAATCTTTTAAAGAGTGCATTGGCTTTCTTGTGTTTGCTTTTTGCAGTCCATCATCCATACATATATCTGTTTCAAGTGGACTTTGTTCTCTGGAGTGACAGTCTCCTTAAGTAGAAGATTGCTGAAAATGTATTTTGTGATATATCTTGGTTGTTTCAGTCAACACTTCTAGAAGACTCATAGGCAGGCACTGTGTTAGGCACAGCAGCTACCAAGAGGAATAAAACACAACTTTGGACTTCAGTGAAATATTAGCTTGGAGCTTGGGTCACCTCCAGAACACTTGGATGAGTAGGTAAAGGAAGGAAACAGAGTGACTTAGAGCAAATCCAAGCCAAGCGACATCTTTACGGTGACCATGTAAAGATATCATCTGGCTGACATGCCTGCCAGACACTCTAAGCTTGTGCTTGCTGACAGGGCAGAGCCCAGGATAGCCTGAGGCTGGAATTTCTAAACTTGGTGTGCTTTAGAGCCCCCTGTGGAGCTTTATATACCCAAACCCTATCCCAGACTAACTTCATCAAAGTTTTTTAAGGCATGAGAATCTGCATTCTTAAAGAGAACCCTGGGTAATAAACAACTAAGTCTATAAATCTAGGGCTCTGCTGCCCAATATAGTAGCTGCTGGCCACATCTGGCCATTTAAGTGCAACTGAAATAAGTTTAAATAAAAGTTTTAAATTCCATTCCTCAGTCATACCAGCTACATTTCAAGTACTTAGTCACTACCCTGTTGGGAAGAGCCAATACAGAACACTTCTGTCATCAGAGGTTTGGACTGGACGTTGCTGATGGAGCTGTCACAGGCTGGCAATTCTCATCTCTCCTTCTCAAGGATCTATATATCTCTTCAGTCCTTCCTTCCTTCTGGCGTGTATCTTATTTTACGAGTCATTTATATATGTTGTCCTCTTCTCCCCAACAGGATTATAAATTATTTAAGCCCAGGGTCTGGTCTTCCTGGCCCTGTGACACAGTCAACACCCAATGAGCATTTGTGTAATTAAATTAATCTAATTAAATTAGGTATCAGTTTATTAGACCTCTTTTACATTTAGACTAAATCCAGATTTCATCAGAGTCTGGAAAACAGATCAATCAGAGAGCAAGATTTTCCTAAATCACAGGCATTAGGATGGATGGGGAGAAGTTTATGTGCTAAATTGAAAGATTTTTCTTTTTTTTTCTTAATTTAAATAAAAGTATGACTTTTAAAAGTACAAGGCTGGGCTGCCCTGGTGGTCTAGTGGTCAAGAATCCTCCTGACAATGCAAGGAACATGGGTTCTTGTCCCACATGCCCATTCATCACAGGTACTGAGCCCAGGCACCGAAAGCCACGCTCCTTCCACAGAAGAGAAGCCACCACAATGAGAAGCTCGCACACTGCAATGGAGAGGAGCCCCCACTCGCCACAACTAGAGAAAGGCTGCACACAGCAGCGAAGACCCAGCACAGCCAAAAAATAAAAGAAAAGAAAAGCATAGGATTTGGATCAGCCCAAATTAGAAGAGACCCAGTAGGACTGAAAATTGCTGGCTTAATATCATTGTCATATTTGGGCACTTGGAAAGCACATTTTAATTGATTCAGATATTTCTCTTTATTTAGTAAGTGCCCACTATGTAGATGCCAGGCCAGTGTCATCGCGAACAAAACAGAAGCGGGCTCTCTACTGTGAAGCTCACTTTAGCCCTCGCAGATAAAACAGTGCCACGGACTTGCTCTGCCCAGACAGGCTGGGACAGCAGAGGAGCATGGTTTGGGCTCTGGCCTCAGGTGCCTGGCTTCACACAGATCCACCATCACTCTGCTGGCTCCAAGATCTTTCCCAGCTTGTTTCGTTTTTCTGAGTCTCCATTTCATCATCCATAAAAACAGATAAATTAATGTCTCCTACCTCATAGGATTGTGAACACTAAATGAAATAACTTATGTAAAGTGCTTAGTGCAGTGCCTGAGGCATTGTAACAGCTAACTGCCATTATTAGTAAGTATGGACCTGTCTCTTATACACATCTCATCCATACATGACCACTGGAAAAACCATAGCCTTGACTAGATGGCCTTTTGTTGACAAAGTAATGTCTCTGCTTCTGAATATGCTATCTAGGTTGGTCATAACTTTCCTTCCAAGGAGTAAGTGTCTTTTAATTTCATGGCTGCAGTCACCATCTGCAGTGATTTTGGAGTCCCCAAAAATAAAGTCTGACAGTTTCTACTGTTTCCCCATCTATTTTGCATGAAGTGATGCGACCAGATGCCATGATCTTAATTTTCTGAATGTTGAGCTTTAAGCCAACTTTTTCGCTCTCCTCTTTCACTTTCATCAAGAGGCTTTTTAGTTTCTCTTCACTTTCTGCCATAAGGGTGGTGTCATCTGCATATCTGAGGTTATTGATATTTTTCCCGGCAATCTTGATTTCAGCTTGTGCTTTTTCCAGCCCAGTGTTTCTCATGATGTACTCTGCATATGAGTTAAATAAGCAGGGTGACAGGATACAGCCTTGACTACTCCTTTTCCTATTTGGAACCAGTCTGTTGTTCCATGTCCAGTTCTAACTGTTGCTTCCTGGCCTGCATACAGATTTCTCAAGAGGCAGGTCAGGTGGTCTGGTATTCCCATCTCTTTCAGAATCTCTTCAGTGCGTAGCCTTCTTTATGGTCCAGCTCTCACATCCGTACATGACTATTGGAAAAACCATAGCTTTGTATGGACTTTTGTTGGCAAAGTGATGTCTCTGCTTTTTAATATGCCATCTAGGTTTCTCATAGCTTTTCTTCCAAGTAGCAAGCATCTTTTAATTTCATGGCTGTAGTCACCATGCTATCTTAGCAGATGTTGAATCTCATTCATAATGAAATAGTTCTGATTCCATGTACCTATTCCAACTCTGCTACTTTGGTGCCTTAACACCAGTAGTAAATGATTAACATCTCTCCAATAAGAAAATTCTGATTCTTAGGGTTTGCCAATTTCTGTGATGTACTCCAAGCCAGGCTTCAGCAAAATGTGAACCGTGCACTTCCAGATGTTCAAGCTGGTTTTAGACAAGGCAGAGGAACCAGAAATCAAATTGCTAACATCTGCTAGATCATCAAAAAAGCAAGAGAATTCCAGAAAAACATCTATTTCTGCTTTATTGACTATGCCAAAGC
>SJYX01004128.1:187280-238957 GCA_006410675.1 Oreotragus oreotragus | reverse complement strand
CAGTCCTGGGTGTTCATTGGAAGGACTGATGTTGAAGCTGAAACTCCAATACTTTGGTCAACTGATGCGAAGAGCTCACTCATTGGAAAAGACCTTGACGCTGGGAAAGATTGAGGGCAGGAGGAGAAGGGGAAGACAGAGGATGAGACGGTTGGATGGCATCACTGACTCAATGGACATGAGTCTGGGTAAACTCTGGAAGTTGGTGATGGACAGGGAGGCCCTGGCGTGCTGCGGTTCATGGGGTTGCAAGAAGTTGGACATGGCTGAGTGACTGAATTGAACTGAACTGAACTGATGACATTCAAATGCCAACATTTGAAAATTGTTTGTAATGAAAATCCAGATTTCTAGCTTCTGTTACAAAATTAGGCACTGAGAATAACAGGGCTAACCTGCAGAACAATAATTGGCTGTATAGCACTTCTAGGGTTATCTATAATAATATGAGAGACATTTGAAGTGCACCTTATACTTTTCACAGTATGTCTCATTGGATCATATCAATAGCCTCTGAAATGGATGTTATTAACATTCCTACTTTATGGGAGAATGAAGCAATCTATAAGAGGTATGAAATTTTCCATAACATCTTGCCACATTTTTTAATTTTTAAAATGTATTTATTTATTGGCTGTGCCAGGTCTTAATTGTGGCGCATGGTATCTAGTTTCCCAAGCAGGGCTCGAACCTGGGCCCCTTGCATTGGGAGCTTGGAGCCTTAGCCTCTGGACCACCAGGGAAGTCTCTGTTTTAATTTTTGAAATAAAATTGAATCTGTTTCAGAATTCTTGTTTGCCAAGGTCAGTAAACAATTCAAAATAAATCACTCACCTTGGATTGCAAGTACTCTGGTCTTGTGGACAGGATGGGAGGGCTGGGTCTTTCAACTATGGTGGTCACTATTATCAGTCTACTCCTCCCGGTACATGATGCCCTGTAACACCCAGCCCATTCACTGTTCCGCTCCAGGTAGATGACATCCTTTCCCAGTGTCCTCTCCAACTTTTGCAGGCTTGGCTGTGGACAGCCCCATTCCTACTCCCAAGGCTGTGGCCTTCCACAGGCATCCCTGTGCCATTTGCCATTCAGGCTCCCTGTGGGGAAGCTAGTGGAGGCTTCCCTTCCTCAGAGCTCCACCCCTCTCCTCTCCCAGTCTTTCAGGGATCCAGCGATGCTTTAGGTCCAGGCAATCCCTCTCCTTTCCTTGCATGGGCTGAGCCTTCCTGAAAGGACACTTAGGAAACACATAAAACATTGTGGTCTTTCCTGAGGCAAATGAACCCCAAACTTAGACCATAGAGGCCTGGCTGTATTTTTTGAATGGGAAATAGGAAAAGAACATTTGTTTTCTTTTGTGTTGATAAATTCACAGCAGCCCCCCAAACACTAATTATTTATAGTCCATGCTGGAGCAGTACTAGAAAGCTTTCAAAGCAAGTGAGACCTGCTTTCTGGGAGCTTCTCTTTTCATCAGAATTAACCCATTGACATTTCATAGGTCCAAAAAAAAATAAAAAATGACAGCTTCACTGAACACATCTGAAACTGGACACTCTGGCAGGTCTTTGATAGTAGCAGCAGTAGTGCTAGTCCCTCAGTCGGTCCGACTCTTTGACTCCGTAGACCGTAGCCCGCCAGGCTCCTCTGTCCGTGGGATTCTCCAGGCAAGAATACTGGAGTAGATTGCCATTCCCTTCTCCAGGAGACCTTCCCAACCCAGGGATCAAACCCAGGTCTCCTGCATTACAAGCAGATTCTTTACCATCTGAGCTACAGGGAAGATCAGGTCTTTGATAAGTGAAGACAAAACTTCAGTCTTCAAGAAGGTCCTTAGAAACAGCTGATTTCTCATGGACAATTCTTCAACAGTACCCCATTCCCCATCATTTTGGCTTTGTTTTTATGAGACATTTCGAGTACTAAGAGTTAGTGCTTTTTCCACTGATTCTTGTTCTGATAGTCACATACCTAGTTCTTGGGCCAAAAGAATATCTTTAGTCAAAAAGTGCTTATAGATCTGAGGAGAACCCTGGACAATCTAAGGGCTTCTTATGGCCTTGCTCTCAGCTGTGGAGACCTTAGCTGTAAATATAATACAGTTCAGATGGTCTCTAGTTCTACCCTCCAGTAACAGATACTTCTAACAATAGAGTTCTACCTGTTTATCTTTCTTGCAAATTAAAAAGATAGGCCTTTCTGAGGCTGAAGTTATTACATCTCATAAAGAACCACAGTGGACTCTGATGAATGATGGTAAGAAATGAACGTACACAGCAGTGAGGTTCATACTACATGGTGAAAAATGTGGGGTCATTAATTGGATGGACTCTGAGAAAGACTGAAGAAGAGAAGAGTGGTATCTTGTTTTCTAGAGGAACTTCTACCTTGTAGTTGTCCATAAAAATAACTGATACTTACTGAACATTAATTCTCACAAAAACTGTATGCGGTAAGCACCATTATTAGTCCCACTTTGCAGAGGAAGAAACTAAGTCCCAGGGACGTTACAAGATGTGGTTGTGTTGCCAAGGTTACATAGCGATGGCGAGGGGAGTAGAGTATGAACTCAGGTAATGTAGCTGTCAATTATGACGGTTGCCCGTGTTAGACTCGTTGGCTTTATTACTGGAAGAATCTGAGGGAAACTCGCTAAAAATACCATCTTTCTGTAACACCAGCAATGCTCCCCTGGTAAGTGCTGCCAGCCCTAAAGTTGGTTGGCAGCGTTGCCCAGCCAAGATTCCCCGAAAAACCTCTTATGCATTGAATGTGTACAAAGACAGCAGTAAGAGCTAAACATTTCCTTTTCTAAACTCCCCCAGGGTTTATCAGGTAAAACAGTTACCTTAATCATCTCAAGGTCCAAGGATTGGAACTTTGCTTCATCCTAAAAGATGATTTGTGGGAAGTTTCCTAACTAAGAAAACACCTTGGCAAAAGGGTAAAAAATTGACTATTTAGTGACTCTTAATCCAGGAGGTGCAGGACTTTTGGATTACTGACAAAGTTCATCTACTTTGACAGTCATATAGGATTTTGAGGGACTGGCATATTTTTATTAACTGTCTGTTAAGCCACCAGACATGCGAATATAGACTCTACATACTGAAATACAATCTAAAATGCTGGGGTGTTTTGGGTGTAGAGGGGCACATCTGAAGAATAAAATCATACAAGTTTATGTCTGTTTTATTAAAAACACCAATAGTATGACTATGACCAATCCCATCCAAGTATCTTCTACTTTTCAGGCTATATAATTTTTTAACACACTTTGCTCAGTAGTTTGTGCAGTGTACTGAATTCCAGATGAGAGTGTGGAGTAAGACTTTATTACTATATTTAAAATTTGATGTTTATTTCCTATTTGGAATCAGTCTGTTGTTCCATGTCCAGTTCTAACTGTTGCTTCCTGACCTGTATATAGATAATTATCTAATTGTTGATTGAAATAACCATACGAATAAGAAAGATAATAGAAGTCTTCCCATGATTGGTGAATGAAGACGGGAGACTAAGTGAAAATCCGCCAACTCTGAGGACACAGACGCAAAGGCACTCAGGTATGGAAGATATACCTGTCTTCATTCACCCTCTGGAGTGGGCTATGCTGGAAGAAAAAAAAAATTGCAAATTTCTCTTCTAAAACTTGTGTTATAAAGTACCTCTAATTTTTCCAGTTTGAGAAATAGTAATGGTTTTATTAGAAGGAGTCATATAAAAGAATGATTTTTGAAGCTACTAGATCAACAGGTTTCTGTCATTTTGCCCACAGTTATCACGATCAGTAATCAGATAGCAGCTGGATCAATGTCCCTCTGCTACTCACCAAACATTCTTAATGGTAGGTTGTATTTTTATTTTTGCTGTAATTTTAAAACCTTTTCTATTTAGCATTATTTGCCTTTCAGATTGTGGTATTTCTAGGTTTAAGTATTATTTTATGAGACTGTCACCTTTATGTTGATAGAACATACAAGTTCTAAAGAACATAGGTACATTTTTATTTCTACTGTTGGTGATATATCATCCAAATGTTGTCTTGCAATATATTCAAATATAACAAGTTATTCTTCTTGTGACGTATTTGTTACTAAAGAAGTTCCTGTAACAATAGGGTGCCCTGCAATCATTAGGTAGAACATACTATGCTTTCAGCTAAAAAAATTAGAATTTTGGATAACTTGTATCTGTCAATGGAGCTTGATAACTTAACAGCACTTTATTTTTGCTTGAGTTTTGTGGTGATTCTAACCAATGTGATATAAAAATTCTGTAATGAAATATATCAACTTTTAAAAGAACAGAGTTACAGTAAGTTGATATTTTTTCAAATGACTAGTGCATAATTTTACAAAATCAATTCAAAAGTGTAAGGTAGACCAACAGACTTTAATATAACCAAAGATGAAAATTTCATCGATATGGTTTCAGATTCATTATTTGTAATTGACCTTTAAGAAACTAAAACTTGTTGAGTTTTGGTGTAGCATCAGAGAATAGTCACAACTATATAAAAATATATTAAAAAATTTTAATTATAAAAGAACCATTTAAAGGCATTGGAGAGCACTAAGACGTTCAACAACTTAAGAGACTGAGATACAAAAAAAGAAAGAAAACATTGAGGTAAGCCCCCAAATCTACTACTTTTCTTCTCAAGGCATTTCCACTTTGTAAGCTGCCCTGCACTAAAAGGTCCAATGTAAACTGGATGCTAGGATGTTAAAGATTACCCAGAGCTTTGGTAATATGATGGTGCTGATGAGGTAAATACTGGAGTTCATATCTCATATTTCCATTGAGATACCCGAGGGGCTACACCCTAGCAGTAGGACAGAGCAGTACCAGTTCAGCTCTCAAGAAGATTTAAATCTAGTCTTGAGACTCCTCAGTCTAACTGGATCAAGGATTCACCCCTATTCTAACTGCCTACTTGAAGGAAATAAATCTCCTTTGGAGAAGATTTCATCATCTACAGCCTGCACAACATTTCATAGTCAATATAAAGTATTCAATTAAAATTTGCCATCCATACCAGGAGCTAGAATGGAAAGACTGAAGACAAAAATATAATTAATTAAAAACAAATCCAAAGTTGGTTCTTTGAAAAGGCCAACAAAATTGATAACTGATAAGGAAAAAAGTGTTAGTCACTCAGTCGTGTCTGACTCTTTGCGACCCCATGGACTGTAGCCCTCCAGGCTCCTCTGTCCATGGAATGCTCCAGGCAAGAATACTGGAGTGGGTTGCCATGCCCTTCTCCAGGGGATCTTCCCAACCCAGGGGTCGAACCCAGGTCTCCTGCATTGCAGGCACATTCTTTACAATCTGAACCACCAGGGAAGCCTCATGCAGTAATGAAGAGAGATCATATAACAAATCATGCAGATTCCAAAAAGATGATAAGAGGATGTCATGAACAAATTTATGCTAATATGTTTAAAATTTTGAATTAAATGGAAAGATCCCTGGAAAAGCACAAATTGCTAACACCAACATGAGGAAAAAACAGAAAAATCAACCTCTTGGTGGCATGCTGATTACAATGGAGCTTTTCATATGAAGGGAGAAATGATTTGTCCTTCCTAGAATCAACAGATCCTCTAAATATGAGTTTCTTTTCCCTTCCCAAACTGCCCCACCAACACTATAGTTATGATGATCCATTATATTCTCATTTAAATGACCAGCTGAATAACAAAACTATGGGATTGGGGTACTGTCATCTAAGGTGTAGTACATGCAGACAGATGATACTCTGTCCCCAAGGAGTGGAAGAAAAACTGGTGTCTCTCACCATCATCTCAAGAATTTGCTGAATGACAGAAATGCAAATAAGCTCTGCTGGTTTAGAGGGTCTTGTTCCTTGACATAATGATTCCACTAAGGGACACAATAAAAGTACCACAAAACATTTAGGTATGACAACTGCCTGGGCACTTGGCTCCTCATCCAGGCTTCACTTCACCTTACACCAGCAGAATTATGCTCCAGGAACCCTCTGCAGCATGCCTTTTACTTTTTGCCCTGGAGCTTCTCCATTGCTGCAGACATTGCCTGGCTCAGCAAGCATACATGCAAATTACAGGTTAAAGGGAAAGTAATGCCCCTGAAGGTAACTTTTTACCAATAGCAAATGGAAGCTGATAGAGAAATACTTCTGCTTGATAGTCAGGTGGATAATTCTGAAAAGCCTTTACTACTCTGTTTAGAAGGCTCTGGGAGAACTGAATGCCAGACAACACAGTGGTCACATTGATATAGCACCTGTTTATAGCTTTCCTCCTTGAAGTTATTTCTCAAATAAATGATTTGCACTCAAGCGTTTGTTTCAAGATTCTTCTTACAGGGAAAGTACAAGCTTAGGTGAAACTGATCATACTGGATTCAAGTTCTAGGTCTAATAACTGTGTGACATTTGGAAAATCACTTAACTTCTCTGGGCTTAGCTTTCTTTTCTGGATAGTAGGAGTGATTATAGTAACTACTTCACTGAGTTGCTGTGATAAAATAACCTGATGTTCCTAAAGCACTTTGAAGTGTGTTTAGCATGTAGTAAGCACTACATAAATGTTAGCTATTACTTGCTCAAGGATCATTTTTTTCCAGTGAGGCACTAAACCTTTTATTAATTTCTAGGAACCTCTGTATATTATTAAATATTAACTTTTTTGGTCATGGGTGTGAATTTTCCAATTTGTCTTTAAATTGTTTATTGTCTTATTGTGTTTTTCAATAACAAAATCATTTGATTTTTATAGGTCAAACTATACCTATAGTTTTACTATAGGTGTCAATTCTTTCCATTCTATCTTCATGTTTTATA
This sequence comes from Oreotragus oreotragus, assembly GCA_006410675.1. Lineage (NCBI taxonomy): Eukaryota > Metazoa > Chordata > Mammalia > Artiodactyla > Bovidae > Oreotragus > Oreotragus oreotragus. Next base: position 232,125 of record SJYX01004128.1, on the reverse strand, counting down.
ATATTAGGCTTCCCCATTCTATTATTATAAAAATAAAATGTAATAAAAATAATTTCTCCAGGCAATTCATTCAAAACAAGGTATATCAGTATTTGCATACTAGTTAGCTGGAACTTTGCTTGATGTCAGCAAGTTTTCATATGCATGTAAGATTCTTTTTCATGCTCACTCACTCAGTTGTGTCCCATTCTGTGTGACTCCATGGACTGCAGCATGCTAGGCTCCTCTGTCCATGGGATTTTCCAGACAAGAATAGCAGAATGGATTGCCATTTCCTTCTCCAAGGGATCTTCCCGACCCAGGGATTGAACCCCTGTCTCCTGCATCTCTTGCATTGGCAGGCGGAGTCTTTACCACTCTTAGATAATTTCTGACATATATTGAATATTCAGAAAATTTTAGTTACTAATTTTATTCTTTTAAAAAAATCTGTTCATAAAATAAAATAAAGAGGAGATCTTGACTGATTATAGGACTGAGTCAGAGATTTTAGAAGCTGAACCTGGAGCATCTTGTGGGGCTGAAAAGTAAGGAAGTGCTCAAAACAAACAAACAAAAAAACCCCAAACCCCACAATGATGAGAGTATGTTAAAGGGACAAAGGAATGAAATGAAAGAGTTCCAAGAGACCAAACAACCTGGAACAATTTGAGAATAAAATAATACAGTATTGGATTATGATCCAAACTATAAAATAAATATCCATAATTCCATAGTGATATAAATAAATAATTGAATAAAGAAATAATTAGGTTGGCTTTACCCCAATACAAAATGGCTTTGGTATTAAAAAAGTTTAAAAAACAAAAAAGTACATAATTAGGGACAAACAGATAAATGCATTCAGGCCGAAGAATTCCCTTGCTGCTGCTGCTGCTAAGTCACTTCAGTCGTGTCCGACTCTGTGTGACCCCATAGACGGCAGCCCACCAGACTCCNGAGCTTCTCCATTGCTGCAGACATTGCCTGGCTCAGCAAGCATACATGCAAATTACAGGTTAAAGGGAAAGTAATGCCCCTGAAGGTAACTTTTTACCAATAGCAAATGGAAGCTGATAGAGAAATACTTCTGCTTGATAGTCAGGTGGATAATTCTGAAAAGCCTTTACTACTCTGTTTAGAAGGCTCTGGGAGAACTGAATGCCAGACAACACAGTGGTCACATTGATATAGCACCTGTTTATAGCTTTCCTCCTTGAAGTTATTTCTCAAATAAATGATTTGCACTCAAGCGTTTGTTTCAAGATTCTTCTTACAGGGAAAGTACAAGCTTAGGTGAAACTGATCATACTGGATTCAAGTTCTAGGTCTAATAACTGTGTGACATTTGGAAAATCACTTAACTTCTCTGGGCTTAGCTTTCTTTTCTGGATAGTAGGAGTGATTATAGTAACTACTTCACTGAGTTGCTGTGATAAAATAACCTGATGTTCCTAAAGCACTTTGAAGTGTGTTTAGCATGTAGTAAGCACTACATAAATGTTAGCTATTACTTGCTCAAGGATCATTTTTTTCCAGTGAGGCACTAAACCTTTTATTAATTTCTAGGAACCTCTGTATATTATTAAATATTAACTTTTTTGGTCATGGGTGTGAATTTTCCAATTTGTCTTTAAATTGTTTATTGTCTTATTGTGTTTTTCAATAACAAAATCATTTGATTTTTATAGGTCAAACTATACCTATAGTTTTACTATAGGTGTCAATTCTTTCCATTCTATCTTCATGTTTTATAATATTAGGCTTCCCCATTCTATTATTATAAAAATAAAATGTAATAAAAATAATTTCTCCAGGCAATTCATTCAAAACAAGGTATATCAGTATTTGCATACTAGTTAGCTGGAACTTTGCTTGATGTCAGCAAGTTTTCATATGCATGTAAGATTCTTTTTCATGCTCACTCACTCAGTTGTGTCCCATTCTGTGTGACTCCATGGACTGCAGCATGCTAGGCTCCTCTGTCCATGGGATTTTCCAGACAAGAATAGCAGAATGGATTGCCATTTCCTTCTCCAGGGGATCTTCCCGACCCAGGGATTGAACCCCTGTCTCCTGCATCTCTTGCATTGGCAGGCGGAGTTTTTACCACTCTTAGATAATTTCTGACATATATTGAATATTCAGAAAATTTTAGTTACTAATTTTATTCTTTAAAAAAAATCTGTTCATAAAATAAAATAAAGAGGAGATCTTGACTGATTATAGGACTGAGTCAGAGATTTTAGAAGCTGAACCTGGAGCATCTTGTGGGGCTGAAAAGTAAGGAAGTGCTCAAAACAAACAAACAAAAAAACCCCAAACCCCACAATGATGAGAGTATGTTAAAGGGACAAAGGAATGAAATGAAAGAGTTCCAAGAGACCAAACAACCTGGAACAATTTGAGAATAAAATAATACAGTATTGGATTATGATCCAAACTATAAAATAAATATCCATAATTCCATAGTGATATAAATAAATAATTGAATAAAGAAATAATTAGGTTGGCTTTACCCCAATACAAAATGGCTTTGGTATTAAAAAAGTTTAAAAAACAAAAAAGTACATAATTAGGGACAAACAGATAAATGCATTCAGGCCGAAGAATTCCCTTGCTGCTGCTGCTGCTAAGTCACTTCAGTCGTGTCCGACTCTGTGTGACCCCATAGACGGCAGCCCACCAGACTCCTCCGTCCCTGGGATTCTCCAGGCAAGAATACTGGAGTGGGTTGCCATTTCCTTCTCCAATGCATGAAAGAGAAAAGTGAAAGTGAAGTCGCTCAGTCTGTCCGACTGTTAGCGACCCCATGGACTACAGCCCACAAGGCTACTCCGTCCATTGGATTTTCCAGGCAAGAGTACTGGGGTGGGGTGCCATTGCCTTCCCCGAAGAATTCCCTTACTTTGCCCTTAAAGAAGTGGAGCATGGGATTGTCATAAATACTTCCTTCTAAAGAGGACAGGATGAAAATCAGGGAAAGGAGTGATTGCTATGTAGCAACATGACAAACATGACTTCAGCCAGATGGTCAAAATTAACATCAGCATAAGTCATGTTGACAGTACGTACTGTTGATACGATGTGAGGATTGTGGCTGTTTACCTCTGTCATCTTGCCCCTGCGAAACCCTGCTCAAATAATGAAAAAAAAAAAAAAATTAGACAAATCTTAATTGAGAGGCATTGTACAAAGTATCTGACTAGTACTCTTCAGAGCTGTCAAAGTCACCCAAACCAAAAATAATGTCTGAAAAACTGTCCCAGCCAATGGGTGTTTAAGGAGACATGATGACTAAGTATAATGTACCCCTGGATGGGATCATGGAATAGAAAGAGGGCATTAGGTGAAAGAAAATCCAAAAAGGTATGAACTTTAGTTCCTAAATCAACATCAATAATGGCTTGTTGATTGTTACAAATGCACCATACTAATCTAAGTTGTTTATAATATGCTAAAATGGTTGTAGGATATATGGGAGCTCTCTGTACTATCTTTGCAATTTTCATGTAAATCTATTCTACAATTTAAAAGTTTATTTTAAAAAGACTTTGAGAAACACAAAGTTTATTGGAGGAATTATGACCGTAATCAAAGACCTACTACCACGAAGTGAAAATGTTAATGAAGGTGTCTGATGGAATAGGATTACAGGAAAGAAAGAGATGCTCTGGGAGAGAAAGAGGTGATTTTATCACAAAGGAGAAAATATTTAAGCTGAGGCTTGAGGAGAAAATAGCAGTTGGTCAACTGGAGAGAAGAGAGAAATTAAGTACTTTTCTCATTTAGTTTGCATCTACTTAAACATTGCTGAAGCATAAGAACTGAGATGCATCTTCTGCATTTTGAAATACTTCTTATCATGCACCATCTTAATGTCTGTTTCTCTTGACTGAACTCTTATAGTCCTTTGCCTATGGCATTGTCCATTTACTAAGAAGATGATATTAGAAGTAGGTTTTAGATGAATTTTTGATTCTGTTCTTGATCTAAAGGCCTGAATTCCATCTTCAAGGTTTAGTTGCTACAAACCATTTGATTGCACTTTCAGTTTCTCATCCTTGAACTAGTGAAATCTGAGAGCAGATGATTCTTTGTTATGAGATGGGAGAGAGGATAAGGTGGAAGGAAAGGTTTGTCCTGTTCCTTGTAGGATGTTGAGCAACATCCCTCGTTTCTACCCACTAGATGACAGTACAAATTCCAGTTACAGCAACTAAGTGAAAGAAAGTGAAATTAACAGTTGCTCAATCATGTCCAACTCTTTGCGACCCCATGGACTGTAGCCCTCCAGGCTCCTCTGTCCATGGAATTCTTCAGACAAGAATACTGGAGTGGGATGCCATGCCCTTCTCCAGGGGATCTTCCTGACCCAGGGATCGAACCTGGGTCTCACACATTGCCAGGTAGATTCTTTGCCATCTGAGTCAGCAGGGAAGCCACAGCAACCAAAAAGGTCTGCAAATATTGCCAGCTTCTCAGGTGGCACTAGTGGTAAAGAATCCACCTGCCAATTCAGGAGATGCCAGAGATGCTGGTTCGATCCTTGGGTCAGGAAGATCCTTTGGAGTGGGAAATGACACCCCACTGCAGTATTCTTGCCTGGAAAATTCCATGGACAGAGGAGTCCAGTGGATTAGTCTGTGGGTCTGCAAAGAGCTGGACACGACTGAGTAACTAAGCACACACACCCCTGGGACATTAGAGAAATAATGCTCATTTTATAACTCGGATTACAACTTTAATTGTGGGCCTTCAAGGCAAGGATAGCTAGAGAGGTTAAAACTCTGATATACCTTGAGGATGCTTCTAATAGCATGCAAGATCTCAAGATCTCTTCAGAGTAAGTTGCATCTTATACTGTTTTATTTCATTTGTTCACTTATTTAATCTGCATACATTTATTGATTGGCTTGCCATGTATCAGATACCAAGTCAAGTTCTGAGAATTTGGTGTTGACTAAGACAAAGCTCCAATACTTTGGACACCTGATGCGAAGAACTGATTCATTGGAAAAGATCCTGATGTTGGGAAAGACTGAAGGCAGGAGGAAAAGGGAATGACACAGGATGAGATGGTTGAACGGCATTTCCGACTTAATGGACATGAAGTTTGAGCAAGCTCCGGCAGATAGTGAAGGACAGGGAAGCCTGGCGTGCTGCAGTCCATGGGGTTGCAAAGAGTTGGACATGACTGAGCAACTGAACAACAACAGCCTATAAAGGAGTTGGATTTGTCTTCAGTTCAGTTCAGTCGCTGTCATGTCCAGCTCTTTGTGACCCTATGGGCTGTTGCGTGCCAGGCTTCCTTGACCTTCACTACATCCTGGCGCTTGCTCACACTCATGTCCATCAAGTCGGTATTGCCGTCTACCATTTCTTTTCCAATAAGTTGGCTCCTTGCATCAGGTGAACAAATTACTGTAGCTTCAGCTTCAGTATCAGACATTCCAATAGATATTCAGGGTTGATTTCCTTGAGGTTTGACTGGTTTGATCTCCTTGTAATCCAAGGGACTCTCAAGAGTCCCTTAATAGGGAACCTGGCTGAATTCTGAAGCAGGTCTCCAAGCAATGTTGTTTATGGAAGACTGGAATTATGTCTAATGGTGATACTGAGATAGTTGCCCTACTTGATTTCACCTGAAGCATGGTGCATGGATCCTGACTTTACATAGGCTCTTTCTTCATGCATGTAGTACTCCTTATCACAGACCTCTCTGTGGCCCTCCAGCCCTTTCATAACCCCTGAGATTAGAGATTCACCTTGGGAATTGTATTGGTCTTGGCCTCTCCAGAGTTATTATTCAGGCAGCTGTTTTCACTGACCTTTGTCTATGGAAATTGCTCCTGAGAGAGGAATTTGAAAGTGGGAGGCTAACCAAGTTGACCCTGCTACTGTATTTCTAGCCTTCCTCACGATGCACTATCAAGTACCTCTGCACATACTCTTGACTGGCGCTTGTGATGCCATCACCATCTGAACATGTATGCCTGCCTTAGGCCCACCTGATTCTCAGGGCTTCCGGCCATCCTGTCTTTAAATCCTAAATTTTTCAGGCAAATCCTAATTCTGTTGAATTTTTTTTTTTTTTTTTTTNTGGCGCTTGTGATGCCATCACCATCTGAACATGTATGCCTGCCTTAGGCCCACCTGATTCTCAGGGCTTCCGGCCATCCTGTCTTTAAATCCTAAATTTTTCAGGCAAATCCTAATTCTGTTGAATTTTTTTTTTTTTTTTTTCAATCAGTGAGACTCATTAGAGTCTCAACTTTTTCTTTAAACCTCTGCCAAGATGTTCCCTATGACTGTATTTGCAAAGAAAGGATTGCCTTGTCATATTATACCTGGTATCTCTGTCTTTGGTTTAGAAGACATGGCTGCTGCCTTAGTTGTCCTTTTAGTTCTTGCTGTGGCTTTTCCAGGCCTGGTTACCCACAAGGAAAAGTGTCGGCTCGGGACTGCTTATGGCTCCTGGCTCAGGATGCAGTTCTGAGATTGGCAAATAAAAAGTTGGAAAAAACAAACGAACGATGTCCTTTCTTTGTGAGCAGCAGTTATTATTACATCAGAAGCATACTGGAACTGCTTGATTGGTGAGATACCTGTGGTGTATTTTTGGCACTTTTGGTTTTGGTCTGGCTCTGTTTTACAGAGGGGAGAAATCCATTCAAGCTCCCTCAGGGAAAAGGAGGATGATTTTAAGGGTAATCTAGGCTAGGACCTAGACCTGGAGTGCTGTCAGGAATTTAGATAGCCTTATCCCCCTTAGGCGCCTTAATCTCACCCTCAAGGGTGGGAAAGCAGACAGTATGTTTGCGAAACCAGGTGGAAGCCAATGGGGCTGTGGACAGATTGTCACATGAGGGTCACGAGATGGCCAGTGGCCAGATGATTCAAGAGCTTGTAGCAAGGCAAAAATCTTTGAAAAATTTTATTCCAGTGAGAATGGGGAAACTATTGAAGTGTTAAGACCAAGTGATTGATACAGTCTTGCAGAAATCGCTCAGTCGTGTCCAATTCTTTGCAATGCCCTGGACTATACAGTCCGTGGAATTCTCCAGGCCAGAATACTGGAGTGGGTAGCCTTTCCCTCCTCCAGGGGATCTTCCTAACCCAGGGATCAAACCTAGGTCTCCCGCATTGGAGGCAGATTCTTTACCAGCTGAGCCACAGTGGAAGCTGATATAGTCTGGATGACTGCAANTGGACTATACAGTCCGTGGAATTCTCCAGGCCAGAATACTGGAGTGGGTAGCCTTTCCCTCCTCCAGGGGATCTTCCTAACCCAGGGATCAAACCTAGGTCTCCCGCATTGGAGGCAGATTCTTTACCAGCTGAGCCACAGTGGAAGCTGATATAGTCTGGATGACTGCAAAAAATTACTCTGGCATCAGAGTAAAAAAAATTTGAGGAGGCTAAGGGAATACAACAAGTGTTGTGTCAAAGAGCTGGGCTGGGGAAATCAAGAGAGCTATGAGGGGGTATTGAAGAGTCTCCTAAGGCAGTGGGGGTGGTTAGGGAAGGCTTCCTGGAAGAAGAGATATTTCAGATGAAACTGGAAATTTGAGGAAGTCGAGGAAGACCTAACCAGATGAAGGGAAGGATTGGTAGGGGAGTATACTTTAGACAGAGGGAATAGTGGGACCAAATCCTGGTAGACAAGAGAGGGATTGTCCTCGTGGAATTTCTGACTTGATGCAAAGTTTTTAAAACTTAAAAAAAAATCATTTTAATATAATTTTAAGCTCACAGAAATGTTGCAGTAGTGCAAGAGACATTGCCCTTTGCCCATGTGCTCATTTTCTCTCTTCCTAATTTATAAATTTTGAAATTATGTTTCTGGATGTATTTATATTTTGTCTGTGTCTCCCAGGTGGGATCTTAGTTCCCAGACCAGGGATTGAATCCCAGCCCCAGCAGGGAAGGTGCAGAGTCTGAACCACTGGACCACAAGGAATTCCCCTTCCTGAACCTTTAATTATTTTAGGATGTGTTCCCGAAAAACAAGGACATTATCTTTTACAACCAATATGAGACATTATAGGATATTATTATTCAATCTATAGTCCATGTTAAAACGCCTCCGATTTTCCCAATAGTGTCCTTTGGAGCTATTTCCCCTGCTAGTCCAAGTCCAACCCAAGCCTGTGCATTGCACTTGTCTCTAAAAACCGCCTCAGCTTACAGTATGTCCCTGTTTGAATTCTTCTGATGCTCTCTCATGACTGTGTTGTGCATTTGTGTAGGTATACCCTCTGGTATCTGCTTTGTTTACCCTATGGCTAGCTTCTGTAATCTTGATGCATCTGCCCTTGCCTGCATTTGCTGGATACACCTTGTCCTAATAATATACCTGAGTCACCTTGCCTTGATCTCCTGCCTCCTCAAGAGTTGGCAGTGGGGGTGGGGGAGGGTGTTATGTTCAAATACAAGGACATCATGTTCAAATACTAACTCTCCTATCCTAAACCTGCTTGCCTGGCCTGTCTATTCCCTGTTCTTTCCTGTGGAAACAGTAAAGGTGCTCGCCCCCAGTTCCCTCCTTTTGCTCTCAGGGTGATGACTTTGGCGGCTGCCTGTATGGGTGCCAGTGTCCTGACCTGTATTCCCTCTTCTGGGATCTGTGAGTATAATAAACTGTCTTTTCAATGGTTGTCTCCTGATCTGTTGACCTTAACATACCTAAGTAATGGTAGCTCAGATGGTAAAGAATCTGCCTACAATGTAGGTGACCAGGGTTTGATTCCTGGGTCAGGAAGATCCCCTGGAGAAAGGAATGGCAATCCACTCCAGTATTCTGCTTGGAGAATCCCATGAACAGAAGAGCCTGATGGGCCATAGTCCATGGGGTCACAAAGAGTTGGACATGACTGAGCGACTAACATACGACACACACACATTAAAACACCTCCCGGGTTCTAAACTTGTTACTATTACTCTAATTAATAAGTAGTTTATGGAGAGATACTTCAAACTTTTTTGACTGAGATGCATAACAAGAAATATATTTTACATTGTGGAATGTCTGTTTCACAAGAGTTTTGTGAAACAACACATATCCTCTCCATATGAAAGTTATTTTAGTTTCTATTCTGCTCTGTCTTATTTGAAAATAATTCTTGTCTGACCTACTACATTGATTTCATAACCCTCTAACTGTTAATTACCTTTGTCTGAAAGCACTAGTCTGGTGGAAGTATCACTTTGATCATCTGCTTGTGGAATGGAAAATAGATGTGACAGGGCAGACTGACAGCAAGGACTCCATTATAAGGATCTAGCCATAATTCAGGTGAGAGTTGTGCTACTGGCAACAAGATTGAGAAAAATGGTTGAGTTTGATTTGAGAAGAAATGATTGGATTGAGGAACTTGTATAGAGAAAGGGGTCAAAAAGAACAATTTCTCGGACTTCCCTAGTGGTCCAGTGGCTAGCACTCCAAGCTCCCAATGCAGGGGGCCCAGGTTTGATCCCTGGTTGGCGGAACTAGATCTCAGAAGCCACAACTAAAAAGATCCCACATGGTGCAATTAAGACCTATCACAGCAAAATAAAAATAAATATTAAAAAAAATGACAATTTTAGCCTTGGCCTGTGAGGTGGATGGTGGTGCCCCTTACTGAGATAAGAAACACTAAAGGTTTATAGTTCAGGCTACATCATGCTAAGTTTGAACTCTTATGGACATTGGATTGGAACTGCCCAGTGAACAGTTAGCTCTGTGGCACCAAGAGGCAAATCTGGATTAGATTATTAGCAAGCTGGAATTGGACTGTACTCAAGAAGTTTTTCCACTCCCTGTCCACTACAGGAAGCAGAAGTTAAGTCAGAATAGTAACAAATGCTTTGAAAATATTTCCAGTAGTTTGGCATTGAGGTGCATAAAAAATAAAGTCAAAAATCAATGAATACAAATTTAGTAGAATAAATCTCACTTTTCAGCACTTTCCTCTCTTTTGGTTAACGGCACTGTAAAGTCCTTTTCTCTCTACATATGGTAGAGAGAAATGTGGAACATAAAGAAATTTTGCATTATATAGAAACTTGCATTACACAGAAACAGTGCTGCCGTAAATCAAAACTGAGCTAGCCTGCGCTTTCCCGGATGCTAGTCCTTAGTTTTAATCCCCCAAATGTAGCAACAGGCATTCTCAGGTATAGATACCGAGATAAAAACTGGCGCACGGTGCAGGCTGTAAAAAGATGTCTGGTTTTAAGTGGCATGAGTTTGGTACTGCACTGAAAAATTGGGGTTTTCTAGTGGGAAAGAGTGTAGATGTGCGAGTTTACAGTGTTGGGATTGATAGGCAGTGTTTCATTATTGGTCCCTCATCCTCTATTCCCACCCCTTCATCTGTTCCCCTCCCTCCAGCCCTCCCTCCATTCTTCCCCCCTTCTCTGGCGTTTTTCTGGGATTAACGGCGGGGTCGGCCCCATACACAAACGCAGCTGGTTCGTACGGTCAGCCTGAGCCCTGCTGTGCAACCACGTCAGGAATTCCAGTAAGTTGGCAACACTGCAGCACAAAGACAACAACAATGAGGGAAACCCTTCAGTGCAGAAAGGAATGTTTGGAGCCCGCGCTGCTACACAGAGAAAGGACACAAACACCGCCCCCACGCCCGCCCCCTCGCCCCCGAGCGCGCCTGCGCTCCCTCTCCCGCACCTCCAGCACCCCACGCGCGCCCCGGGCTGCACGCAGCCCCTCCGGCGTCCCGGGAGCCCCCGCTCGCGCTCCGCCTGGGGCGCGCGCCTCCCCAGCGCCCGCAGCGGCTCTTTGTAATTGTGGTGCGGGGACGCTCATTGACTATGCAGGGCGGCCCCGGCGGGCGTCGGAGGGCTCTGACCCCGGCGCGGTCTCGTACCATCGCCCTGGCCGCCCGGAACCGGCATAAATCACCCTCCGAGACGAAAATGCAGCTTCTCGCCCCCTCGCCGCCTCCCTCCTCCCGCTCGCCTCGTCCCCTGACTTCCCAGCCCCCCATGCCCTTCGGGTCCCCAATCCTGCCTCCCCCGCGGCGCCGCCCAGCGCCAGACGCTGCGCAGGGAGGCAAACAGCGTCCCAGTGACTTCGGTCGGAGCCGAGAACTCTGGATTTCCAGTTCTTGAGAAGAAAGCCGCTAAGTCTCTCCCGCCCCTGCTCGCACCTTACTCTTTTTTAAGTCAAAGTTTTCTCTATCTGGGTCTATTTCTCTCGCCTTGTCTTTCAAAAATAATGTCTATTTCCCCTTCCCCTTCCCCTCAAAGCTTCACCAGCCACTAAAGCCTGGACTGTTTGGGGTCATAGAGTTCCACAGAGTCTCTCAAGATCCAGGCTCGGCGAGACGGGGCGGCAGTATCTGGGTCGGGGACTACGTGGGTGCTGGGCTGTCGTCTTGACGGCCATGGCTCCTCTGAGAGAAAGGGCTCCTGACTGAAAGGGCTCCAGGACCAGGGCCTGGCTCCGCGGTAAGGAAATTCCGGGGTGACCCCTGGCCTAGAAACGGTTCCTTCTCACATAGGGCTCCACGTGGCCAGGAAAGAGGTTGCACGGATCCTCCTTCTTTCTGTGGGCACTGGAGCCACGCATCGGCTGACGATGCTCGAGTTTCTCTCACAGTGCTCTTTGGGGCTCCCTCCTCCAGCCCCCGCCAGCCTGGCTAACGCTGCCCCCAAAGAAAGGAGTGGCGGGATTCTCTGAACCCCTTTAGTTTCTCTCTCACATAAAAGGGCACCTGCACCGTCGAGAAGACGTTCTTTCAGTTTTGCTTCAGAATGATCAGATTTGTAAGAAGCCCGACCTGCCCGTGACACCTGTAGACGTGGTGCTTAAGAAAATCTAAACAAGGATCCGACGCGCCCCCATCACCCCAACATTGATCTAACTCCCCCCGTAACTCGTAAAAACATAGAGCACGCCATCTCAGCCCCCAACTCTACAGGGGAAACCCGGGTGTCTGAGGGAGCTTGAGGATTGTAGACTAGAGAATAAAATAGTCATAAACCTCGATCGAGCAAGCTCTCCATTCCTCTTTAACCTTCCCTCCTCCTCTTTCCCCTTTCCTCCTCCTCCTATTTTCCCTTTTCAAAAACTGTATAGGTGGCCGACATCCGTGTGGACCGCTTAGCCTACTTCTGTGCGGAGATCAATCCTGCCCGCGTGTGACTGTGTCAGTGTGAGTGTGTGACGGTGATGAGCGTGTGTGCGCGTATGAATGAGAGTGTGTACCTGGGAAGTGTGCGTGCAAGTGTGGGCGGGTGCGTGTGCGCGCGCGGCTGTGTGTAGGAGTGCATGCGTGAGAGTGCACGCGTGTGTTCGGGTCCCGACTCCTCTCGATGCTGCAAAGTGCAGGGGGCGGGCCGGGCGGCAGGGGGCCTGCCCCGCGGGATTCCCGCAGGCTAGTTCCGGGGCGGGCGGGTCTAAAGGGCTTTATGCACGGTCTGGAGGGTGGGGACTGGCGCCGGTAGAAAACGCGATTCCTCGGGCGCGGGTCCCGGCTTTCTGCCACTAGAAGCCCGCAGAGGTGCGGCCCCGAAAGAGCGCTCCCCAGTGGAGGCGCTGCAGTGCCGAGTGCGACGCGCGCCCAACTCCCGGGGAAGGAACGGCGAGGCCGGGGAGCCGGACAGTCGCTGGGATGGAGCGCTGGGCGGCGGCGGCAGCGAGCACGCTGCTGCTGGCTTTCGCCGCCTGCCTGGCGCCGGCCAGTGGCGGAGGTAAGCGCCCACCGGTCCGAGCTCCGCGCCGAGTCCGGGACTTCCCTGGCTGCGGCAGGGTCGGGTCCGCGGGCGAGCGGAGGGGGATGCGGCCGGCAGAGGCCAGGAGCGGGAGGCGGCCGGACAGCTCCCTGTGGGGCACTCAGGTTGCCCTGCGTGGGGCCAGCAGGAGCGCACCTCCTTCGCCCGCCCCGGCAGTGAGCTGTCCCAAGCAGCCCCTGCGGTTTCGGTGACAGCACACCCCACAAGGACCCCGCCTTTGTTCCCACGGAGGTTTGTCCCAACACTCCTGGAAGGTCCTTTGCTGCTCTCCCCGTGAGTCCGCAGCCTGCTCCTGGTTTCTTCTCTCCGGGGCCAAGCGGTCCTCCGCGCTGCTCCGTGCGCAGTTTTCCACCTGCAGCGCCCCGCCCGGGAATCCCTTCGCGCGCCCAGGCTGCGGGCTCGAGCACCCCGCCTTTCTGCAGCAGCGAAACTTGGTCTCGCCGTGACCCCCAAGAGACCGCATCTCGATAAAGATCATTCACTAGCCGAGATAAGGCCGGGAGGTGGGATTGGCCGAGAGAGCGGCTGATACGCTGCAGCATTTTCTTGAAGGTTTTCCCTTTCCAGCCGGGAAGTGGAGGCTTTTGTGTTGATGAATGGGGCTCGTCTGCGCGGCCAGCGTTTTGAGCGCTCGAATGGAGAAGGTTTCTGCGATGAAGCGCTGTAAACTTCTCTCAAGTTGTTGGGAGAGTTTTAGTTTTTTACAGGAACGGAGGCGAGGGAAAGAGGAGGAGGGAGTAGTGGAGAGAATAAAAAGAGTAAGACGAGAGGAGGAGAGAAGACAAGTAGAGAGTAAAAGGGAGAGAAGGAGGGGAAAGAGAGTGATCGGGGGCTGGGGTCGGGGAGAAGGAGAGAGAGAGAGGAAGCTAGGGATGAATGGGAGAGGCGAGGAGGTAGGGGAACAAGCGAGCTCTCTCCCTGGCTTTGCGTTGCTAGGTAGCAGCGAAGAGCTGCTTGTGACCGACCACCAGACAGACAGAGCTGACGCTGCTGCCTCCAAGGGGACTAATCTGTCTGTGGGGACGGGAGACCACCCTCTCCCCCACCACCCCTTCCTCCCGCTCCTTCCTTCTCGGACAACTTAATTGCCCTACAATGAAAATGAAACCCCTATTGTTGTAGGATTAGCCAAAGCAATACATTGATTTTCCTGGATCACATATTAGGGTTGAAGAGTGGGGACTGCAGAAGCCCCCATTTATGGCAGAGAGAGGGGATGGGCCAGTGGCATGTATTCAAATGGTTAATCTGCTTTCTTTCCTCAATTCTTAGAGTAAGCTCCTTAGAGGGAATCAACTAAGTAATTATACAGCAACTCCTAGCAGTACACATTGCAGACTTCCTGGGAAGAAGTTTGGAAACGCCAACAAACCTCACTGGTCGTGTAAAAATCTTTGGAAAAGGAGGAGAGGCAGGAAGAGAACGTTAATAATTATAACTTTGAAAACCTTTTCTCAGGGTTGGTAACAGAGAAAGAGAATTTATTATTATTGTGGAGGGTTTGTCCTAATTATAGCCACAAGTTTTACTATATGTTCCTGTCAGTGCCTGGCAAAAGGAAACCTTGTCTGGATTAAACTGGGATACATCTGGGTTGTACACATACAACCCAAACAGATGTTTTCATCGCTGTGTTAATGTCTTAGACATCAAATAACCTGTACTTACTCTTCTTGGTAGTTTAGACCCATCCATCTTTCATTCTATAATAATAATCACATAATAATAATATGTATAGTGTATATTATATACTTTTATGTGGCAGGCCCTGTTCTAAGTATTTTACACTTGTTGAAATTTAGTCTTTATCATGCCCCTTTTAAAGTAAGCATCCTTACTGTTTCTATTTTACAGATGGGAAGAGAAGGCATAGACCAGTTAACTTCCTTAAGGTCATATGGCTAGAAAATCACTGTGAGACAGTTCCCAGAGATTCTGATTCCAGAGGCTTTAACTAAACTGCTCTAGTATATGGCTCTTTTGTATTAGAAATGTCATACCCCCTTAGTTACTGTCCACGTGTGAAGTTACCAAAGAAAGCCAAGGGACTTTTTGCAAGGGACTCTGCCACATACTGTAGAATTTGCTTGCTGCTCATAACTGGATATTTCCAGAAACTCTTTGCAGGTCTATCCTCACTCTCAGTCTTCCCGATTGATCATTTTTACATGTATGTTCTCTGAATATTGTCAACCTGGGGGTTTAAGATTTCTAGATTCCTGTTGTATTGATTTTTGACTTAGATGAAGAAGTATGATGACATTGTAAATGCCCTTATTTTAGTATAAAATATTTTAGGTAAGATTACCCTGTAAACTTCATATCATTAGAAACTGGAGAGTGTTTTGCAGTTAGTCTGTTGCATATCTGTGGCTAGAAATTATTTGCACTGCCCTCTATTTTGCATAATGCTTTTAAAAAAATGCGGGAGGGCCTGAAGCAATGGCTTCACCTGTTCTAGCTGTGTGACCTTGGGGAAGTCCTTTACATTTGCATGGCTCAGATTGCTTATCTGTAAAACTGGTATGATAATGGGAGAATCTATTCTGTGACATTTTATGAACATAAAGTGGTTAAGTGTGCCTTAGCATGGTGTAAGGCATTGTAGACAATAATCATGAACTAATAGCTCTTTTTTTATTACTTTGATTCACAATACCTTTTCTTGCTTACTGATCATATTTCTAATTTCAAAATGCACATGAGAATATCTTTAAGTATTTTCCACCTAACATTTCTCTGGAGAATTCCCAGATTCCAGGATGTGATTTGAAGTTTTTCAGAAAATGCTATGGTTTCTCAGGACAATGATATTCTTTCATCCAATAGAAGTTTGATTGTGCCCTTAATAGGATCAGGTTTTATGACAATTACATCTTTGGGTACAGTTTATATGCTTAGAAGGGTTGTGTGGTCAATAGCAAACAGGCAACATTTTGGTTCTATCACATCTCTATTATCTGCTGCTGCTTTTATTTCACAGCAGTTGGCTTTTCTTTCTCTTCCTGAAGTTCTTCCTTGCCAGTCTTTGGGGCTTCTGCTTAAACTTCCTGTCCCTGCCCTATTTTAATATAAACTTTTATAACCTTAAGATATATCACTTGGACTCCTTGGCATTATTTTATAGCTAAGTAACTAAACCTTGGTGGAGAAGGAAATGGCAACCCACTCCAGTGTTTTTGCCTGGAGAATCCCAGGGACGGGGGAGTCTGGTGACCCATGGACTGCAGCCCACCAGGCTCCTCCGTCCAGGGGATTTGCCAGGCAAGAGTACTGGAGTGCGGTCAATGAAGGTTAAACCTCTTCAGTTTTTTTTTTGTTGTTGTTTGTTTGTTTGTAGTTCAGATAATGGAAATCCTTTTTTGGTGAGATTCTTTTCTAAAAGGGTTCTACTGCTGCTACTGCTAAGTTGCTCCAGTCGTGTCCCACTCTGTGAGACTCCACGGAATGTAGCCCATCAGGCTCCTCCGTCCGTGGGATTTTCCAGGCAAGAATACTGGAGTGCCCTCCTCCAGGAGATCTTCTTGACCCAGGGATCAAACACACACCTCTATGTTTCCTGCATTGGTAGGCAGTTTCTTTACCACTAGCACCACCTGGGAAGCCCTAAAAGGGTTCTTCAGTTCAGTTGCTGAGTCCTGCCTGCCTCTTTGCGACCCCATGGACTGCAGCAGGCCAGGCTTCTGGGTGGTGCCAAATCCTCTCAAATGGATGGTGTCAAATTCCATCTTTGGTACTGGTTTTTAAAGCATACTTGTAAAGTTCCAAAGTATTCCCCTCCTAGATGTAACTAAAAATTCTTCCTGAAGAATATGTTGTTATAAAATCACACAGCATCATAAGGTGTATTGAGATGATTTAATTCACTCTTGTGTTTTACAGCTACATGTAGACAGAAAAAATTTTCTTTCTTATTTACTGTATACTCTTCCATAAATATAACATAAATTCAGACTCTAATTCATTCCAGGCTCTAATTTATAACTTTCAAATTTTGGTAACAATATTAAATGCTTATTTGATGCAGAAAATTGTACATAACTTACAGAACATTATTCTTCATAAAAGGATATTCTGTATACTTATTTATAAAGTCTTCTTTTGATCTCCTGACCTGGAAGATCTCCCCACTTCAATATATTAAGGGCTTAACTATTAAGCCTTATTTTTTTAATAAAATCCCTCATAGAAATAATTATTAAATACTACCTACATTGTAACAATGTAGTGAGATTTTTTTGAAATGTACTTAAAGGCAGGGACTCTTATTCATCTTTCTTAACCTTTCTCAAAATCTAGCATGGCTCCTTGTACACAAATGGGCAATAACATATTCATAGACTGAAAGGTAACACATTGAAAGAGAAAATGTGCCAGTTGTCAATAGACATGGACTGGAAATATTTCATCTTAGTTAAGGAAGACTTTATGGAGATGGAAATTTTCAAGTTAGATTTTTAAGGATAGGGAGAGATACAGCTTGGCAGTGAGAAGAAAATGTGTCCCAAGGATTTGGGAGAGTCTCTGCGAGAAATAAGATACAGGACGGGATTTTTTTTTTTTTTTTTTACACGAACTCCCAAATGCATATCTACTTTTGAGTGCCCAGTGGGTATCGAGGAAACCCCCAAAAGAGGAAGAAGACCACGGCTACACTTCTGTTCTGCTAAACTTTCTTGGATTCTCATATAAAAACATCCTGTGTTATGGTGTCAGAGACTTGCTTGTCATTTTGAGCCCAGTTCTTTGATTTTTATTCTCATTAACAAGGAAATAGATGTGTATAAGAGACAGGTTGGTAACAGAGAAAGAGAATTTATTATTATTGTGGAGGGTTTGTCCTAATTATAGCCACAAGTTTTACTATATGTTCCTGTCAGTGCCTGGCAAAAGGAAACCTTGTCTGGATTAAACTGGGATACATCTGGGTTGTACACATACAACCCAAACAGATGTTTTCATCGCTGTGTTAATGTCTTAGACATCAAATAACCTGTACTTACTCTTCTTGGTAGTTTAGACCCATCCATCTTTCATTCTATAATAATAATCACATAATAATAATATGTATAGTGTATATTATATACTTTTATGTGGCAGGCCCTGTTCTAAGTATTTTACACTTGTTGAAATTTAGTCTTTATCATGCCCCTTTTAAAGTAAGCATCCTTACTGTTTCTATTTTACAGATGGGAAGAGAAGGCATAGACCAGTTAACTTCCTTAAGGTCATATGGCTAGAAAATCACTGTGAGACAGTTCCCAGAGATTCTGATTCCAGAGGCTTTAACTAAACTGCTCTAGTATATGGCTCTTTTGTATTAGAAATGTCATACCCCCTTAGTTACTGTCCACGTGTGAAGTTACCAAAGAAAGCCAAGGGACTTTTTGCAAGGGACTCTGCCACATACTGTAGAATTTGCTTGCTGCTCATAACTGGATATTTCCAGAAACTCTTTGCAGGTCTATCCTCACTCTCAGTCTTCCCGATTGATCATTTTTACATGTATGTTCTCTGAATATTGTCAACCTGGGGGTTTAAGATTTCTAGATTCCTGTTGTATTGATTTTTGACTTAGATGAAGAAGTATGATGACATTGTAAATGCCCTTATTTTAGTATAAAATATTTTAGGTAAGATTACCCTGTAAACTTCATATCATTAGAAACTGGAGAGTGTTTTGCAGTTAGTCTGTTGCATATCTGTGGCTAGAAATTATTTGCACTGCCCTCTATTTTGCATAATGCTTTTAAAAAAATGCGGGAGGGCCTGAAGCAATGGCTTCACCTGTTCTAGCTGTGTGACCTTGGGGAAGTCCTTTACATTTGCATGGCTCAGATTGCTTATCTGTAAAACTGGTATGATAATGGGAGAATCTATTCTGTGACATTTTATGAACATAAAGTGGTTAAGTGTGCCTTAGCATGGTGTAAGGCATTGTAGACAATAATCATGAACTAATAGCTCTTTTTTTATTACTTTGATTCACAATACCTTTTCTTGCTTACTGATCATATTTCTAATTTCAAAATGCACATGAGAATATCTTTAAGTATTTTCCACCTAACATTTCTCTGGAGAATTCCCAGATTCCAGGATGTGATTTGAAGTTTTTCAGAAAATGCTATGGTTTCTCAGGACAATGATATTCTTTCATCCAATAGAAGTTTGATTGTGCCCTTAATAGGATCAGGTTTTATGACAATTACATCTTTGGGTACAGTTTATATGCTTAGAAGGGTTGTGTGGTCAATAGCAAACAGGCAACATTTTGGTTCTATCACATCTCTATTATCTGCTGCTGCTTTTATTTCACAGCAGTTGGCTTTTCTTTCTCTTCCTGAAGTTCTTCCTTGCCAGTCTTTGGGGCTTCTGCTTAAACTTCCTGTCCCTGCCCTATTTTAATATAAACTTTTATAACCTTAAGATATATCACTTGGACTCCTTGGCATTATTTTATAGCTAAGTAACTAAACCTTGGTGGAGAAGGAAATGGCAACCCACTCCAGTGTTTTTGCCTGGAGAATCCCAGGGACGGGGGAGTCTGGTGGGCTGCCGTCTATGGGGTTATACAGAGTTGGACATGACTAAAGTGACTTAGCAGCAACTAAACCCTGGAGGGAGACTGAAAGGAGTGAAAGGGTGGGGATTCAGTGCCTTACCTAAAGGGCATTGATAGAGCCAGGGTCTGAACCTGAGACTCCTCATTCTTCTACAAGACCTTTTGTAGATGCATGTCCTCTAAATGTCCCCACATTGAGATCTCTAGATTCCTTTTGTGTTGATCCTGAATTATCAGTTGAGGTAAAGTATGATGAAAAGATGATCTTGGGCAAATCTTTAGTTGGGTGGGTTACCTGTCTTAAGCCTAAGCTGAATCTTATGATAGATTGATATAACCATGTGTTTTTAGCTTGATCCAGAACTCCCCAAGTCTGTGCCTCTGGATCCATTTTTTAAAAATTGTGGACCATCAGAGCACATTTCTGAAGAGCTGCTATAACTCATATTAATAGTTATGTCTATTAATTTTGTGATCTTGAGGAATTAAAAAAATCATTACACTGTGGCAATCCACAAACATTTATTAATAAGCATCTACAGTGTGCTAGTAAGACAGCAGTATCAATATAACAGAAAGGTTAAGGATGATGAGAACTGAAAAGAGTAGTCTAGATTCCACAGTTAAAATGGGCTGCAACTTTGTGTTTAAGATTCTGAGATAGTCATTTTCTAGTTCCTAATAACTCTGGCTAGGATTTCACCAATATTAGATTTGACACATTCTAGCCTCAGTGTTTTGGGCTGCTTTTAGAATGATCAGATTGGTAGATGTTTTGAAATGTCAGAGATATTTCTTTGATGTTTCCCATGTTTATAAAGGGCCTGTACAAATGTTTCCTAATTGATTTCTTGACCATCTTAGCATTGTGAGAAAAGTGTAAATTTGGGGATTAGAGGATCTAGATTTGAATGTTGCCTCTGCCATTTTCTATCTGGGAAATTCATTACAACATAACTCAACTGCTCTAGGTTGGTTTTATCTATAAAATGGGCACATGTTTACCTCACAGGGTAGTTATGCCATTTAACTGAAAAGAGTGTGAAATGCTTTTTAGACTGTGAGGTCTCATGTATTTCTATCCATCATGACTGCCCTTTTCAAGAATTTAACTTTTTCTAAATTTGTGGAGAAGATGTTGTATCTTGATATCTCCCCCCGCCCCCTTTTTATTACAAGGGATCTTTAAATGATTTTCTTGTGCATCTTTGACACAGTGCTTTATTGGCTACAGCAACTTTACACACTAGTCTGAATTCTCATGTTTGTAAATGACAGAAAACTCAGTTAAACTGCTTGAAGCCAAAAGGAAGGAGTATTGAAATATGTAGTTGAAAAGATAGAGCTATTAGGTTGAATCATATGGGATTGTTGTTTTCCTAGATCAGAAGCAGTCAAATTTGGCAGTTTGGTTTCAACCTAGTATAATTGGGCCGGAGAAGGCAATGGCACCCCACTCCAGTACTCTTGCCTGGAAAATCCCCTGGATGGAGGAGCCTGGTAGGCTGCAGTCCATGGGGTCGCTAAGAGTCTGACACGACTGAGCGACTTCAGTTTCACTTTTCACTTTCCTGCATTGGAGAAGGAAATGGCAACCCACTCCAGTGTTCTTGCCTGGAGAATCCCAGGGACGGGGGAGCCTGGCGGGCTGCCGTCTCTGGGGTCGCACTGGGTCGGACACGACTGAAGCGACTTAGCAGCAGCAGCAGCAGAGCTGGGCGCTCCGCCTGCTTCATGTTGATTGGTTTCTGTTTCCTGGTTCTGAGAGGACTGTGTTCTCTGTTCTTCTCTGGTGTCACATCCTTTAATGTTATGTCCAATGGGAAAAAAAAAAAAAGTTTTGTTTTAACTATACTCTGCAAAAGTCTCAGTTGCATTTCAGGGACTCCTCTTACGTCATAAGCTCGTTGGAGAACCAGTCACTATATCCAGGGATATGAAATGTGCCTCTGGGTTAGACTTGAGTCACATGCTTGATCTCTGAAGTCACAGACTGAAGTCTAGACCCCAGAGGGAAAATGAGGTAAGGCTCCCAGGAGAATGGTGAATAGATGTGGAGTTGTAGAAACAACAGATATCTGGAACACCTTATCAGATAAAACCAGTTTTCCATTTTGTGTATGAAGACAGACTTGAAATTTTTTAAGAGTAGGGGGTCCTGGGATAACTCAATAATTGAAGAGGGAAAAGTCTTGCAAATATTAAAGCAAGACACTTACATGATGTTGTGTTCTTGTGATCAGGTTGCAACTAGAAGGTTGTTTTGTAGCCTAAGGGATTCTTATTTTGGGCTTTACTTTGTGATGGACTGGAATGTTCTGGAAAATGATCTGGGAGATCAAAGTATGGAAACTCTTGAGTCCTTTGTAAGATTTCACTTTTTAGCAAGTCCTAGGCCTTTGTCCCTTTTCCAACTTACTTCATTTGTTTTTATTCCTAAAATGCCCCTTTTCCAGACACTAGACCTTGGCTGTGAGAAAGAGCTAGAGAGAAAGGAGAGAAGAAGGGTTTGGAGACATATGAAAATGCTTCAAAGGAGACAGAATGCACTTTGGTGCTTATCTGAGAATCCTTAGCATATACCCTAGGGAACTTCTATAGACAGTGGAACAGGTATCTTTCACACTTCACTGGGTTAATTCAGAAATGCTAAACATTTGCCCTCTATGCCAGTGGTTATTTTGCTAGTCTTTAAGTGTTATTTCTAATATCTCGGTATCATGTACTAAGAAACTGGAAACATCAGTTTTCAGAAAATTTAAAAGTCTCTCCAAGAATATAACAGATTAGACAATGTGAAGTTTCATGTTAAAATCTCTATGCTTTTGGTCATTAGCCCTCAGGTCATGCCTGACCCCCAGCATTATTGGAAATAGTGAGAAATGAATGAAAGAAGGAAATGTAATTACCACTCTGTGTGTTGAAAAGTTAAGTCATTCTTATTATGGATACAATGGTTTGTTTATTGTCCAGATCTTGAGATTCCAAGTTTGAAAGCAATACTAGCAGTCTCCTTTAAGTTTATATATCATTAGCCTCATGAAGATCAGCAACTTTGAAAATAAGCCTTTACTCACTGATTCACGTTAATAGCATATCTACTTTTTTTTTTTTTTTTTTTTTCCACGAACTCCCAAACGCATATCTACTTTTGAGTGCCCAGTGGGTATCGAGGAAACCCCCAAAAGAGGAAGAAGACCACGGCTACACTTCTGTTCTGCTAAACTTTCTTGGATTCTCATATAAAAACATCCTGTGTTATGGTGTCAGAGACTTGCTTGTCATTTTGAGCCCAGTTCTTTGATTTTTATTCTCATTAACAAGGAAATTTTCTTCGTAAAAGGTAAAAAATCAAAACTCATTTATTTTGATAAGTAAATCCTTAAGTAAAATTGAATTTAGGGATGGAAATATCTGAAATATGTCAATCTTACCTAGTTTTTACTGTCACTAAAGGGAAGGAGAAAATGCTAGTGTGTACTTCCACACTGGTTTGATTTTGGTGTGGGAAGGCTGTGGAGGATACGTTTTGTTGTTAAGAAACAGAAAACCCACCTCCAATCGGCTTAAACAATTAAGAGTATTTATTGACTCATGTAAGCAAAAACTTCGGAGGCAGAGTGGGGTTCAGGTAAGGGGCATTCAGGGCTCCAGTTCTCTTTCTTTGTGTTCTTGACTCTACTCCCCTCTAGGTTTCAGCTTTGTTTGCAGGCTGGCTTCCCATATTGTTATATTATAGCTGCCAGGGCAAATGGGGCTACATGTTTTCTTGATCCTATCTAGGGACAACTTTGAGATTTCAGTTGTGTTCTCAAAAGCATTATTTCATCACAATTTATAGAATGTGATAATCTCTAGGGTCCCTAGTTGGAAATAAGCTAGATTCTTAAACTTGGCATATCATAAAAATTACCTGGGGAACTTTAAATATCTATTCTTAGGCCAAAACTCACACCTACTATATCAGGAGTATGGAATCTGTATTTTAAGTAATTCAGAGAGTCAGATGATTTGGAAACAACTGATCTGGGTAACCTGTCTCATGTTTAGTTTTGTAAACTGAAACTAGCTTGCCATGGCAAATTCCTTCCACTAGCAGTGAAGAGTACTCCAGTTATATCTATCCTTTCTTTTGAGTGGGGATGTTACAAGGTAGCTACGGTAACAAGGAAAACTACTCATTTACATCCAAGGGTGATAGGAAGTACTGCCCCCATTCCTGGCGGTGTCCTTTCCTGGCCAATATGACAGTCCCGCCCTGCAGCCACTGTTTGTGTCTTAATTGGATTCTTTGCTTTCTCTGCTCTTTCCTTGGACACCCTTGATGTCCTTCCTCCCACTGTTAAGAATCTGAGGTTCTTTGAGCTGACCCAAGTCGGGAATTCATCTCAAGAGCATCCTCTGGCAGAGCTCACTGGCATCTATCCCATGTTTGGCATTGAGAGTTATTAGGAAATCTTATTGCCCAACTCTTTGTTGATCCCACTGGGACGTATAGTCCACTGATCCTGCCACCTCTTCACTGTCCCTCAAATCCCTCAGTTATTTACCTCCTTAGCTTATATGGCCTATCGTTAGCATCACTTTCTTGCCTCCACCCTCAGTAGTCTGGTCCTCTTTTCTCAGGCCTCCAGCACCACCTGCTCAAAAAACATTGCTTCTTATAGACATGAAAATAGAAGCAATCAACAGAAGGACGCAAATTCTCATAACTCAACCATCATCATTTGCACCTCAGTCTGTATATGGAGAAGGCAATGGCACCCCACTCCAGTACTCCTGCCTGGAAAATCCCCTGGATGGAGGAGCCTGGTGGGCTGCAGTCCATGGGGTCGCTGAGGGTCGGACAAAAAAAAAAAAAAAGTTTTGTTTTAACTATACTCTGCAAAAGTCTCAGTTGCATTTCAGGGACTCCTCTTACGTCATAAGCTCGTTGGAGAACCAGTCACTATATCCAGGGATATGAAATGTGCCTCTGGGTTAGACTTGAGTCACATGCTTGATCTCTGAAGTCACAGACTGAAGTCTAGACCCCAGAGGGAAAATGAGGTAAGGCTCCCAGGAGAATGGTGAATAGATGTGGAGTTGTAGAAACAACAGATATCTGGAACACCTTATCAGATAAAACCAGTTTTCCATTTTGTGTATGAAGACAGACTTGAAATTTTTTAAGAGTAGGGGGTCCTGGGATAACTCAATAATTGAAGAGGGAAAAGTCTTGCAAATATTAAAGCAAGACACTTACATGATGTTGTGTTCTTGTGATCAGGTTGCAACTAGAAGGTTGTTTTGTAGCCTAAGGGATTCTTATTTTGGGCTTTACTTTGTGATGGACTGGAATGTTCTGGAAAATGATCTGGGAGATCAAAGTATGGAAACTCTTGAGTCCTTTGTAAGATTTCACTTTTTAGCAAGTCCTAGGCCTTTGTCCCTTTTCCAACTTACTTCATTTGTTTTTATTCCTAAAATGCCCCTTTTCCAGACACTAGACCTTGGCTGTGAGAAAGAGCTAGAGAGAAAGGAGAGAAGAAGGGTTTGGAGACATATGAAAATGCTTCAAAGGAGACAGAATGCACTTTGGTGCTTATCTGAGAATCCTTAGCATATACCCTAGGGAACTTCTATAGACAGTGGAACAGGTATCTTTCACACTTCACTGGGTTAATTCAGAAATGCTAAACATTTGCCCTCTATGCCAGTGGTTATTTTGCTAGTCTTTAAGTGTTATTTCTAATATCTCGGTATCATGTACTAAGAAACTGGAAACATCAGTTTTCAGAAAATTTAAAAGTCTCTCCAAGAATATAACAGATTAGACAATGTGAAGTTTCATGTTAAAATCTCTATGCTTTTGGTCATTAGCCCTCAGGTCATGCCTGACCCCCAGCATTATTGGAAATAGTGAGAAATGAATGAAAGAAGGAAATGTAATTACCACTCTGTGTGTTGAAAAGTTAAGTCATTCTTATTATGGATACAATGGTTTGTTTATTGTCCAGATCTTGAGATTCCAAGTTTGAAAGCAATACTAGCAGTCTCCTTTAAGTTTATATATCATTAGCCTCATGAAGATCAGCAACTTTGAAAATAAGCCTTTACTCACTGATTCACGTTAATAGCATATCTACTTTTTTTTTTTTTTTTTTTTTACACGAACTCCCAAACGCATATCTACTTTTGAGTGCCCAGTGGGTATCGAGGAAACCCCCAAAAGAGGAAGAAGACCACGGCTACACTTCTGTTCTGCTAAACTTTCTTGGATTCTCATATAAAAACATCCTGTGTTATGGTGTCAGAGACTTGCTTGTCATTTTGAGCCCAGTTCTTTGATTTTTATTCTCATTAACAAGGAAATTTTCTTCGTAAAAGGTAAAAAATCAAAACTCATTTATTTTGATAAGTAAATCCTTAAGTAAAATTGAATTTAGGGATGGAAATATCTGAAATATGTCAATCTTACCTAGTTTTTACTGTCACTAAAGGGAAGGAGAAAATGCTAGTGTGTACTTCCACACTGGTTTGATTTTGGTGTGGGAAGGCTGTGGAGGATACGTTTTGTTGTTAAGAAACAGAAAACCCACCTCCAATCGGCTTAAACAATTAAGAGTATTTATTGACTCATGTAAGCAAAAACTTCGGAGGCAGAGTGGGGTTCAGGTAAGGGGCATTCAGGGCTCCAGTTCTCTTTCTTTGTGTTCTTGACTCTACTCCCCTCTAGGTTTCAGCTTTGTTTGCAGGCTGGCTTCCCATATTGTTATATTATAGCTGCCAGGGCAAATGGGGCTACATGTTTTCTTGATCCTATCTAGGGACAACTTTGAGATTTCAGCTGTGTTCTCAAAAGCATTATTTCATCACAATTTATAGAATGTGATAATCTCTAGGGTCCCTAGTTGGAAATAAGCTAGATTCTTAAACTTGGCATATCATAAAAATTACCTGGGGAACTTTAAATATCTATTCTTAGGCCAAAACTCACACCTACTATATCAGGAGTATGGAATCTGTATTTTAAGTAATTCAGAGAGTCAGATGATTTGGAAACAACTGATCTGGGTAACCTGTCTCATGTTTAGTTTTGTAAACTGAAACTAGCTTGCCATGGCAAATTCCTTCCACTAGCAGTGAAGAGTACTCCAGTTATATCTATCCTTTCTTTTGAGTGGGGATGTTACAAGGTAGCTACGGTAACAAGGAAAACTACTCATTTACATCCAAGGGTGATAGGAAGTACTGCCCCCATTCCTGGCGGTGTCCTTTCCTGGCCAATATGACAGTCCCGCCCTGCAGCCACTGTTTGTGTCTTAATTGGATTCTTTGCTTTCTCTGCTCTTTCCTTGGACACCCTTGATGTCCTTCCTCCCACTGTTAAGAATCTGAGGTTCTTTGAGCTGACCCAAGTCGGGAATTCATCTCAAGAGCATCCTCTGGCAGAGCTCACTGGCATCTATCCCATGTTTGGCATTGAGAGTTATTAGGAAATCTTATTGCCCAACTCTTTGTTGATCCCACTGGGACGTATAGTCCACTGATCCTGCCACCTCTTCACTGTCCCTCAAATCCCTCAGTTATTTACCTCCTTAGCTTATATGGCCTATCGTTAGCATCACTTTCTTGCCTCCACCCTCAGTAGTCTGGTCCTCTTTTCTCAGGCCTCCAGCACCACCTGCTCAAAAAACATTGCTTCTTATAGACATGAAAATAGAAGCAATCAACAGAAGGACGCAAATTCTCATAACTCAACCATCATCATTTGCACCTCAGTCTGTATATGGAGAAGGCAATGGCACCCCACTCCAGTACTCCTGCCTGGAAAATCCCCTGGATGGAGGAGCCTGGTGGGCTGCAGTCCATGGGGTCGCTGAGGGTCGGACACGACTGAGCGACTCCACTTTCACTTTTCACTTTCATGCACTGGAGAAGGAAATGGCAACCCACTCCAGTGTTCTTGCCTGGAGAATCCCAGGGACGGGGGAGCCTGGTGGGCTGCCGTCTGTGGGGTCGCACAGAGTCGGACATGACTGAAGTGACTTAGCAGCAGCAGCAGCAGCCTGTATATTTTGTCTTTCCTCCTGTTCCTCGGGACGAACTTTCCATGCTCTGTAGTCCAGCCAGTTCATTCATGTTCTAGATCATACTCTGCCTCACCTCTCACCATTTGTCTCCTCTCATCAAATCTTCATTTTCCACACATTCCCTTCTTGCTGTCACCTATTTTCTCTGTACCTGGGCAAAATTCCTTGGCAGATTTATCTTTATCCACTGTAATTATGCTCAGTTTTTCTCATATCCATGCCTTTCAGGTGTTTTTTCCCCACCACCCTTGACCAAGGTGTTTCTTTGGCCAGGGTCACTGGTGACTTCCATTTTGTTAAATCCAAAGACCCATTCTCAGCTCTCATCTTGTTTAGCTAACTAGCAACACTGCACACAGTGTATCTTGCCTTCCACGATGAAACAGTTTGGCTTCTGAGAAACTACATTCTCCTGGCTTCCTTCCTTCCTTGTTGGCCTCCCCTTGTTCCCTCATGCTTCCTTCATTCCACCTTTTTGATTACTTTTCATCTCTATCTGCATTGCTTTGGGCTCATTCTGTCTCGTGTGCTGACAACTTATACATTTAGGACTATAATCCAGGCCCTACCCTAATCTAAATGGCAATCCACTCCAGTATTGCCTAGAGAATCCCATGGATGGAGAAGCCTAGTAGGTTACAGTCCATGGGGTCGCAAAGAGTCGGACACGACTGAGCAACTTCACCTCACCTCACCTCACTCTAATCTAGTCCTGTATGTCCAACTGCTTATTTGATAACCTGGTTGTACAAGAGTCATTTCAGACTNGAGAAGCCTAGTAGGTTACAGTCCATGGGGTCGCAAAGAGTCGGACACGACTGAGCAACTTCACCTCACCTCACCTCACTCTAATCTAGTCCTGTATGTCCAACTGCTTATTTGATAACCTGGTTGTACAAGAGTCATTTCAGACTTACATCCAAAAACTGAACTCCCGATCTCCACTAATGCCCCAAACCTGCTTTATCCATTGATTTCCCCGTCTTAGAAAGTGACTACTCCAATTTTGCTTAGACTCCAAACTTTGGACTCTTTCTTTTTATACCTTACATCCAACCCATCAGAAAATCCCATCATTTCAATCATCAGAATATATGTAGAATCCAAACAGCTTTGAAACTGGTAACTGATCTTTACCGCTGCTGTGTTGATCCAGGTCATGATTACCTTTTACCTGGATTATTGCAATGCCTTCCCCACTGACCACCTGGTGCTCTTCCATCCCCTTCCTGTCAACTCTCAGCCCCCTTTAAAAACCAGTTGGATCTTGTCACTCCTCTACTCAAAAGCACCAATGGCTTCTGTCACACATGAATTGGATTTTTCAGAAACAGATGCTGAGATGGACTTTGGAGTGCAAGACATTAATGAGGATCAGTGTCTGTGAAGGGAAGGGGAGGAAGTGGGAACAAGCAGAGGAAGAAACTGAAGGGGGTAAGGCCTCGATTGACCCAGCGGGGCGTTCTGGAGCTGCAGCTGGCAAGGAGAATGTTCTGTGTCAGGCTGAATTGGCTTTCTTCAGTTGCTGAATGTGGCCTACCCTAGCAAGGTACCTGTCTATTGATACAACTGAGGTGGATGTTGGAGGAGTTGAGTGTAGGTAGCGAGTCCTTCCCTGCAGCTGGCCCTTCCTTGAAGGGGAATCTTGGTGGTGCATCTCTGCATCTCCCTGGCTACCATTGCCCCCCAGCTCATACAGAGTCAGAGTCCAGTAGACCCTAACTATTAGCTTGGACATCCCCTGAACTGTCTCCTTCTCTCCTCCCACTCACAGTGCAATGGTCGTTGTTCAGTTGCTCAGTCGAGTCCAGCTCTTGGTGACCTCATGGACTGAAGCACGCCAGGCTTCCCTGTCCTTCACCATCTTTTGGAGCTTGCTCAAACTCGTGTACATTGAGTTGGAGATGCCATCCAACCATCTCGTCCTCTGTTGTCCCCTTCTCCTGCCTTCAATCTTTGCCAGCATCAGGGTCTTTTCTAATGAATCAGCTCTTTGCACCCAGTGGCAAAGTATTAGCGCTTCAGCTTCAGCATTAGTCCTTCAAATGAGTATTCAGGGTTTATTTCCTTTAGGACTGCCTGGTTTGATCCTCTTGCAGTCCAAGGGACTCTCAAGAGTCTTCTCCAGCACCACAGTTGGAAAGCATCAATTCTTTGGTGCACAACCTTCTTTATAATCCACCTCTCACATATGTACACGACAACTGGAAAAGCCATAGCTTTGACNATTCAGGGTTTATTTCCTTTAGGACTGCCTGGTTTGATCCTCTTGCAGTCCAAGGGACTCTCAAGAGTCTTCTCCAGCACCACAGTTGGAAAGCATCAATTCTTTGGTGCACAACCTTCTTTATAATCCACCTCTCACATATGTACACGACAACTGGAAAAGCCATAGCTTTGACTAGATGGACCTTTGTCGGCAAAGTAATGTCTGTGCTTTTTAATACACCGTCTAGGTACAATCGTATTCTTGCTTTATTCCCAACATAGTGAGCACATTAAGGCCTTCGTACTTGCTTCCTCTCTTCTTGAACACTCTTGCCTCAGACTGTGCGTGACCTGCCCCTCACTGTCTACAGGTCATTGCTTATAGGTCACTTTCTTAGTGTTGATTTCTCAGATTCTTTGCTCTTTCTTCATTGCACTTATCACCCTCTGACATAATGGACAGTGGTTTTTTTTTGTTGTTGTTGTTCATTTACTTTGTTTCTCTTTTCTAAGACATAAATTCCAGGACTGCAGACATTTTTGTCTCTCTTATTCATTGTCGTATTCCTAGTACCAAGAATTGGGCTAACTAAATAAATCTAACTTGAGTGAACGATGGGTAGATGCCACCATGGGTACTAAAACTAAGAAGGGCAGCCTCCGCTCATCACTATGTCACTGGTATTGCCAGCCGTTAATTCCGCCAGGCTCCTGGAGGCCCCATCAAGGTTCTGATGGAGAAAAAAAGAAAATTGCTGTCTCTATCAAAACAAGTGGCTTAGCAACGCTATTTCTTTCCATTTGACTCTCCCCGTTCCTCCACCTCACTGCCCCCCAACTACTGATGACTCCCAACACATCTGACTGTAGCGGATTCTGCATCGGCCTTTTTAACTTCCACCCCAGACACTTGGCTACTCTGTGAGAATCCCCCGTACATACAGAATGGGTCATTCTGCTATTTTAAGGACAGATTTGATACAGTAGCGTTTACAAAAAGATAAGCCAAAGTTTTTAGACTTTATGTTAGTGGACTGTCACTCTGTGTTTAAACAGAACACAAAAGAAATCTGTCTGAGACCACGGCACAGTGAAAACAGCCTTGATCAGACAAAAGGCCCTCTGAAGAGGGGAGTGGTTTCCCAAGTCGGGGAGGCGGCGTGGACTGTGGAGGAAAGAACATCACACGTCAAGTCAGGACATTCATGGGTCTTGTTCCTGATGAATGAAGAAAAAATGGGCCCAGTTGAAGAGGGCCAGATTGCTGAAAACTGCCCATGGCTACTCGTCCCTGGCTGCAGTCTTTCTCATTTTAGACCCTTTTTTTAAATAGAAAAAATGTATTTATTTGGCTATGCCTGGCCTTCGTTGTGGCATGTCGGATCCAGTTCCCTAACCAGGGATCGAACCCAGGCCCCCTGCATTGGGAGCGCAGAATCTCAGCCACTGGACCACCAGGGAAGTCCCTAGACCCCGTTCTTTTGATGGCTTTGTAATGCAAGCATGACCGGGTAGTTCAGAGGCAGAGGAATGACTCAGTGACATGCATGTAAGTTGTTGGCATACAGATGGTATTTAAAGTCATGAGATAGGATGAGACTACCAAAACAATGCAAATGGAGATGAAAAGTAATCAGAAAGGTGGATGGGAGCAAGCATGAGGGAACAAGGAGAGGCCAGCAAGGAAGGAAGGAAACCAGGAGAGTGAAGAAGTTGAGAGAATGACCTGAAATAATCATTGCTAAAATTTTTGAGTGTTTTCTATGTGCCTGATACAGTCTTAAGTGTTTACAGGTGTAACTTTACCCAATTCTTTATTATTAACAGTTTGAATTTTATGGATAAAGAACTAAGGCAGGGACTTCCCTGATTAAGACTTGGTGCTTCCAATGCAAAGGGTACAGGTTTGATCCCTGACTGGGGAACTAAGGTCCCACATGTCTTGCAGCAAAAAAAAAAAAAAAAAGATAAAAAGGAAGAAACAAGACAAAGATAGGGTAGGTAGTTTGCCCATAGCCATCTAATTAGTAAGTGGTGAAACCAAGATTTGACCCCAGAGTGCTTATTCTTATGTGTTATCACTGGGTAGATAGGATCAAGTGAAAGACAGTGCCTCTGTGTCCATCGAAGCCTCATTTAATGGCTCATATTATCATCAGGTGACCTCATTTCAGAAGCTGGTACCTTTGCAACTCAACTCTTGGACATTTTTGTGCTATTTTTGCACTCATTCCTTGTTGATGGAGGCCATATCATGCTTTGACATCAAGTAACTGGAAACAACAAAGGATAGAGAGATTCTGCCACATGGGCCTGTCCAAAGCAGCTTACCCTGAAAGAGTACATTTCCAGTGTAACCCAGTTTTCCCTCTGTTCTCTTTAGGTACTGGCTGATTCCTGCTTGCTGACTTTCTTCTCTGCTACCCTTCCGTTATCTAAGAATGTCTTTTCTATAATTACACATCTTTTAATTCAAAAGACCCTTTGACTATCAGAGAGAGTTCTATTTTAACTTCCTTTTAGGGATGGCAATGCAGATATTAAAAGTTGTCTGTTGCTTCCTACTTGATGGAAAAATTCCTACTAATTTCCCTCATTCAAAGTCCTAGAAGAAAGTAATGAACAACCAAATGAGAACTGAGACTCTTGGCAGCCAAAAAGGTTGTTCCTGGAGAGATGGGGAAGGCATTTGCATATGGTTGGAAGGGCTGGAATGTCTCTTGGCTCCAAAGTGTCTCTCACCCTGGCCAGAGATGTCTGCTCGGTCGCCATTAGCGCCAGTTCTTTAGAGGAATACATCCTTCCCCTTGAAACTCTGGTTAAAGTGCAGAAATGTTTACCCTTGTCTGGCCAAGTAGTTAGCTGAGATAATAATGCTCAGAAAACATTCCTGAGTGAGGTTCAGAGAGAAGGAGATGCAAAGTTGATAGTTTGATAGGGGATGGGGACAAAAGAAAGGAAGAAGGTATTTGAAGGTGAGAGTCTTGGAAGGGAGCCGACTTCATCTCCTAATTAATTGTTTTGCTTAAATCAGCTTTTCTAAATAACAGAGATGTTATTGCTTGTGCGTTTTCCTTAGGGTGACCTTATGGGGAGTTTCTGCTGTAAATCTGACATCAAAGATGAACGTCTTACTTTCTAAAGTTTCCCTGGTGGTGCAGAGGTTAAAGCGTCTGCCTGCAATGTGGGAGGCCTGGGTTCGATCCCTGGGTCGGGAAGATCCCCTGGAGAAGGAAATGGCAACCCACTCCAGTATTCTTGCCTGGAGACTCCCATGGACGGAGGAGCTTGGTAGGCTACAGTCCACGGGTCACAAAGAGTCGGACACGACTGAGCGACTTCACTTTCTCCTTCCTCTAATTAGCTTAGTAGATATAAGATTGTTAGAACAAAAGGAAAGGTTGGCCCTAAAAGCAACAAAGTCACAGCACTCTATCAGTCATTCCTTAGGGATTCATTGGCATCAGGTAAGGTGGAGAGGAAGCTTTTGGACTTAGTGTAAATGGAAGTTACAATTTTTCTAGACCATAATGATGACTATTAATAGGAAATCCAGTTTTATTCCTTAGTATGCAAGAAAACAACAGTTTTCATGTGGATAAGGTAAAAGCCCCACATTTCTTAAGTCAATTGCTAAATGGTTAACTTTTATGTACCACCTCTCTGAATTATTTTTCTGGTTCACTTCTGACATAAAAATTTACTTCTTCCCTAATATTTGGTGCAGTGAGGTGTTGAAAGAATTTGCTAAGTAATCACTGGAAGCTGAGATTCTAGTGAAAAACAAAATGCATGGTTTAAAAATTGAACGTACTAACTGAGAGAGAGCAAAGATTAGATGCTTCTTTCTGTAAATAATTAAACCCAGCAGGGCAGACAAGAGAGAACATGGGGCTTGAGCTAAGAAGGATGCATAGGGTATTGAACACTTTCACTTCCCTGAGAGGGCAATCAAAGAGGTCTTTAATAGTTGTTGCTGATGGTGACTATGTGCAACAAAATCCTTAATCCAGATTTACTTCTCAAGCATTTTGCTGTGATTGAAGGAATGAGAAAGGGAAGAGAAGAGGAACTGTTTGATTGAGGCCCTTTAGCGCTCTTTCTCTCTAGGAGGCCCAAGTGTGATTTGTCACAGTGACCTGGGACTTTGGTTCCCTTCAGAACCACCACCTAGCACTGGGGATGCATGGGTAGATCAAAGACAATTGGTTTTACTTTTCCTTGCCGAGAAGCAGTGGATCTACAAATTGAGAGCTGGATTAACACAAAACACATAGGATGGATTCTTTCTGATTTTCTCTTTCAGAGCTGGTTTTCTTACACTCTCCACACCGTCTCCACTTTTTTGAGGTGGTCGGTCTTAATTTTTCTATCTGTAAAAAAAGAGAAAAAGATTTTACAGTTTTCCTATATGGTAAGCTTGAATATTAGCCTTAATGAAGAGCTTTATTTTATCATTTAAATTAACGTAGACTTAAACTGTGCATGTATAGTTTTATAAATTTTCATACATGTATATATTTGTGTAACCAGCATCTTGACTGGGATTAGAACAGTTCAATAGCCCCCCACCCTGATTCCCGTATGCTATTGCTGTAGTTACACTCTCCAAATAAAGTTTCTCAGTTCTTTTTTTTTTTAAAACTCACTTTCCCATATGAAAGCCTCAATTTCTGCCTTTCATTTGTTCATTTTAATTCAAGAAGTATTTCTAACTCATTTTTGAAGTAATTCAAAATGACATGGGTGAATGGTAAGGTTGCAAGCTTGGTTTCCCCCTATTACATGGAGGAAAAAAGTCTGAAAAGATAGCTCTTTCAGTATACTCTTTCAGTATAGCCATATAGGAAAAAAAATTGGCCTAAACTTGGCTTGTTGCTAGATTGGAATCTGCAAAGAAAACACACTCAAGAAGTCTCCCTTGAAGCAGAGGACAGAGGTTTATTTTATATTTAACGATTTACCCCTTGACACCTGGGAAATGATTAGTTGATGTTTTCAAAGAAGATTAAGTCAGTGTGGTTAATTAACTGTGGTAATCAGGTGACTTAAATTAATTAACTCCTTGTTAACAATTTCCATCAATTCTGTAAATAAATGACTGAATCAGTAAATTATACTCAAGATTAAAGGCTATATTTCCTGATTTATTTTATTGATGACAAATTAGAGAATTTTCTCTTCATCTCATTCTCTTCCTGCCAACCTTACAAATGAGAACTAACTGGTTATAGTTTGAGAGGAATGCACCAGAGTAACTTTCAATGTATGGCTTTAAGGAAAAGTCAGGTGAAAGGACACTTGAAAAGATTTAGGGGAATGAAACTTAACCAGCATATACATAGCAACATTAAGGGAGGATGGGGGTAGCAAGTAATGATAAAACTCACTTTAGGATAAGCGTTTAACTCTGATGTCTTTAATGTTTTATTTTCTTTCTTTTTTTCTAAGTGAAAAATGAATGAGGGATATAACAATTTGTTTTTTAGCTAGAAATAAATTTGAGTGGATATTTAGATATTCTAAATGGAGAAGGAAATGGCAACCCACTCCATTATTCTTGCTTGGAGAATCCCATGGACGGAGGAGCTTGGTGGGCTACAGTCCATGGGTCGCAAAGAGTCGGACACGACTGAGTGACTTCACTTTCACTTTAGATATTCTATTGAGAAGGAACTTACCAAAATGTTGGGATGTAGTGATTGCATTTGTCAGTAAAGCTTGACTGCAGGTTTAAAGTGCCATACAAATATACAACTAAAATGTTTTTATTTTTAGAATCTTTATAGTTGAAAATTCTCTTCCTTACTTACATGATTATGTCTTGGTCTCCAAACAATGAACTGGAACATAACCAAACTGTCCCCCATACCACTGCAGTTTCTGAAAGGCATTGAACACTCAGGGGATTTGCATTTGTAGGACAGGTGATAGAGGGTTATTTAGGATTCCTTCTAGAAAGAATATTTGGCATCTTGAATAACGTATGAGAAGTGAGAATATATTTATGAATTTGCAAAAATTCAGTGCTAACATCAATCAGATTTTATAAGGAGAAAATTCCTACAGTTTCCTTGAAGGCAACCTAAATCGTGGGGATGAGCTGAAGCCAGTGATATAAATTTATATTTCTGGCCACTGAGCAAAATGTTGGGCTCTTTCCACTATTATGGAAGCTCTCTGGTCCCGCCCCCTGCCCCCTTCTCCACCCACCCAAGGATCCTCAATCTGAAGGGTCTCCTCTGGACACAGTTCACCTGTGGTTGAACCCTGTCTNGTATAAGAGACAGGAGCTGAAGCCAGTAATATAAATTTACATTTCTGGCCGCTGAGCAAAATGCTGGGCTCTTTCCACTATTATGGAAGCTCTCTGGTCCCGCCCCCTGCCCCCTTCTCCACCCACCCAAGGATCCTCAATCTGAAGGGTCTCCTCTGGACACAGTTCACCTGTGGTTGAACCCTGTCTGGTGCTGGAACACTGCCTGCCTGGTGTTAAGTTCCGGAGATGTACCTCTAGGCTGCTTGACCTCTCTGAGCTTCAGTTTCCTGGACTACTTAGTGATTTCTTCTCCACAGGTTCCTGAGAATATTTAAAGGACATTGTGAGCATGCAGGGTCCGGCACTTGGTGAGCATTCAGTAAACCTTTGGCCCCACAGGGAACCTGGTGCTAAATCATTCATAGTTGACCAGCTCTTGCTTAGGTCAGTGCAGCAGAGCAGCCACCATGCTGTGTCTTTTGAAATAAAGGAACCACTTGTCACATTCTCTATCCATAGAACTTGTTGGGGGAAAAATATTTTTAAAAAAATTTTTTTATAGGGAGAGGGAAGTCAAGGAAGCATTAGAAGACAGGCATTGTACCTTGCCTTTCTACCCCCAACAACTTTTATTTGGGCTTTCCCCTCTAGGGCTTGAAATCACAGACCCAAAATGTCATGTTACGTAGTATTTCAAACTTCTCAATGGGCTCAGTGTTTCCATTTTGTGTGTCTTGTACCTACTTCCTGTAAATCTGGTCCTCTGCAGAGTTGACTGGTGATGTCTTTGTAACTCTGAGAACACACATGGGTCTAAGTAGAGCTCAGATGTGCCCTCTGGTCAAGGAGAAAGCTTTTCAGAGGGAGGAGTGTGTTCAAAGATGAACCCTCTGCTTTTAAGCAGACCATGTAAGGATCATAAATAGTGATTTTTTTCCCCTCTTTTAATAGTTTCTTATTCTGTGAAAATAGACAATGGTTCATTGCTGCTGCTGCTGCTAAGTCGCCTCAGTCGTGTCCGATTCTGTGCGACCCCATAGACGGCAGCCCACCAGGCTTCCCCGTCCCTGGGATTCTCCAGGCAAGAACACTGGAGTGGGTTGCCATTTCCTTCTCCAATGCATGAAAGTGAAAAGTGAAAGTGAAAGTGCTCAGTCGTGTCTGACTCTGTCCATTAGTGCTCCATAAATGCCTGGTGAGTTGAATTGACAACATGGAAGCACTCAGGATCTTACAAAAAAATTTTTTTTCTTTACATCAAAGGAAACCTGCTTCAAGTACACTCTTGGTAATTTGAAGTCATGTGTCAGTGACATAGGATGAAGTGTGTGTTTTTTTCTTGGTCATGCCCTATACCTTTCTGCCTCTGTGCCAGTTCTCGTTGTGCCTTCTGCCAGGGACACCCTTCTCTCAGACCCACATATTGAAGCTTAAATGCATCTTCCTCCACTGGGCTTTTCTTGGTCTCCAGTGAATGTTATCTGAGCCTCTCTCACAACAGTTATCATCACACCATGAATTAAAATTATTTATGCATTTTATCTCTTTCTCTAGCACAGGACCACTGATGCTAAGAGTTATGCTTGCCTCCTCTGGTATCCTCTGTCTGGCACAGAGCCATGTGTAAGCAGGAAACTCAAGAACTCTTTTAGTGGAAAGTTCTCTGAGTTATCGTAAAGCACCTCTGTCCTCCAGGGTAGGTGACAGGCATGCTCTACTGCAGACTGCTGTTGCAGAGAGGATTGTGTTTGGCTTTGTTTCTCCCTTCCATAACCAGCAGCAGGAGGCTGACTTGGCACTTCCATAGTATCATCAGGGACCTACGTACCTGTCTTCCTGCTCCACCAGCCTCTGCTGGTGGCTTCCATCCCTAAGGTCACCTCAGTGTCCAAAGTAGTGCCTGTAGCCATGGCTACCTCTGCTCTATGTTAGGTGTGGAAATGCAGGAGGAAAAAGAAGGGCATGCTCTCTCTCTTTAAAAGAGACTTCCCAGAAGTCCTGCACAACCCTATTGCTTGCATTTCGTCTCATTGGTTAAAACTTGCTCCAGTGACCACACTTAGCTGAAGTCTGGGAAATTTAGCCTTTTGGCTGAATACACTGTTTACCTGAATAAAAGTGGGATTCTGTGTCTGAAGGAGGAAGAGGAATGAGCATTGTGGTAGGCTATTGTCCTGGCCGTAGACGGGCAGTTGACCCTGGGCATTTGTTCTACTTCGAGGTTATTAAGATATTTGAACTGGATTTGGAGGATAGATGCAAGAAGGATGAGAGAACTGGAAGCATGTTTTGGGAGAAATGATAAAAAAACTTGATGTTTCTTTTGGAGAAGAAAAGAATCAGAGGAACAATGAGGTAGGCTATTGTCCTGGCCGTAGACGGGCAGTTGACCCTGGGCATTTGTTCTACTTCGAGGTTATTAAGATATTTGAACTGGATTTGGAGGATAGATGCAAGAAGGATGAGAGAACTGGAAGCATGTTTTGGGAGAAATGATAAAAAAACTTGATGTTTCTTTTGGAGAAGAAAAGAATCAGAGGAACAATGGTTAGCTCTCTCTTCAAATATTCAAAGGACCGTCATATGGAAGAAGGATAAAGCCTTTTTTTTTTTTTTGGTATTCTTCATGGCATGTGGGATCTTAGTTCCCTGACCGGGGTTGGAACCTGTTACCCCTGCAGTAGAAGTGTGGTGTCCTAACCACTGGACCACCAGGAAATCCCCTGGAGAGGTTTCCCAAGGAAGTCCCTAAAGCCTGTTTCTATTGATTCTAAGGGGTAAGAAGGGAGTTGTAGGCTAATAGGATGCACCAAAAGAAGGCTGGGGTTTTGAACTCAGGTGTAGACTTCAGGGGTTTCTCTCTGGAGTCTTTACCGTCTCTTTTAACCTTTGACCTTATTGAAATGTATACTATATATATGCATCTCTGAGGCTGATTTTGAAGTTAGAAATAGTTCTTGTTCAGAATCCCCTTTTCTCAGTGGTTGCTGTAATGGTGCTACTGCATTGCAGTTTACATTTTGAAAAGCTCAGAACTCGTTTGCTTTACACTTGATCTTTTTCAAAATGTCATGGAGAGTCAGAAACAATTTCCACATGCAGGCTGAAATGAGAATTCTTAGATTGTAGATACTAATGTCAGGGCTTAATAATTGCATATTGTTTAACTTAGTAATTCAGTCAATATTGTCACCAACAACTTCTTTGAACTAAGATATCTGTGCTTAGGTGACTGGTTAATGTTATTAGTTAAACGTGAATTCTTTTAAATTATTACTAAACGTTTTAAACACCAGAAATGTAATTGCTGCAATGTCTTTTTAAAAAATTGGGATATAGTTGCTCCATGAAAACAGAGACATTGTCAAGCAGAGAAATAAACTAGAAGAGTTAATTTATCTTACTAACTAGATTTATTTTTGAAAGTGCATAGATGTAAATCTGAAAACTTGCCTATCTTTGTAAATTAAGTTCTGTTGTTCTAATTCAGTTTTATTTTGAATACACATACATTCTTTTGTGAACCTCGGATATAAGAAATACTTAGTTAAGGAGAGAATGTAATTTTTAAAAGGCTTCCCAGGTTGCACAGTAGTAAAGAATCCACCTGCCAATGTAAGAGACACAAGAGATGTGGGTTTGATCCCTGGATTGCAAAGACTCCCTCGAGTTGGAAATGGCAACCCACTCTAGTATTCTTGCCTGAAAAATTCCATGGACAGAGGAGCCTGGCGGGCTATACTCCAGGGGATCACAAACAGACTAACTGAGCACACACACATGAAATTTAAAATAGAAGTGATAATTTAATAATACGATATGAAATTTGTGTATTAAATCAGCTTTTTGGAGGGTATAAGCTATGATCCTAATTAGGGTAATTTAGAACTGGGTTGCAGATTATGAACAGAGAAGTGCTAGAGTATAAGCAAATATGTATGGAGCAAACAAAAAACACTGAAAAACTCAAAGGGAGAGCATATATAGAGTTTAAAGGGTCAGAAGACACCAGCTTAAAAATAGTGACCATGGCTAACTTTTGTTGACCATGTCCTTATGTGCCAGGCCCATACTATTTATTTATTATTATTTCTTTTCAGGCCCATACTTAAAAAAATTTTTTTTATTTATTTGTTTTGTCAGGTTCTTAGTTGCCTCATTGTGGCATGCAGGTTTAGTTACCTTGGGGCGTGTGGGGTCTTTGTTCTCCAACCAGGGATCCAACCCTGCGTGCCCTACATTGTTAGGCAGATTCCTAACCACTGGACTGCCAGGAAAGTCCCAGGCCCATGCTTCTTATCCTATCTTCATTTTAACTTTAAGAGTAGGAGCTCTTATTCTCATTTTTAGATGAGGAAACTGAGGCATAGAAATTAAGTAACATGCTCACGTACCGTAGTGTTAGTAAGAGGTGGAGCTAGAGTTTTGAACCCAGGTGTGGACGTCACGGGTTTCGCTCTGGAAAGTCACTGGGTTTCTAATCTTCCCTCTTCTCTCCCCTTCCTCACCTCACTCCTCCCACCCCCATTTTAGAGTAATATATCAAGCACACAGCCATCTGGTTATTCAGACTTTGTCTTTTAAACTTCTGTCGAAAAGCTGTTGGCTTTTAGACATGCTGGGTTGAATGGAAGAAGGGAAAAGTAGACTCCTCTACTTGAGATGCATTCCTACAGGTGTAGTGGAAAGTATACCTTCAGGAAAGTGTATCAGCTCCATTCCTTAACAGCAAGCTTTGAAACACTGGGCTTCCGTGTATGTGTGTGTGTGTACATGCATATGTACACAGATGTACACATACACATTGGGTGGAGTTGGTAAAGCTTACATTTCCAATGGAAGGAAATCTTTGAGTTACAAACAGTAGAGAAAGGGGCTTTGGTTCACAAAAGAACCAAAACTACAGTATTTCAGGAAATCATATCCATTGCTCGATTCTCTTGGGTTTTGGCATCATTCATTTTAGGGTCTTTTTCTAAATCCCAGATTAATCTAAAACACATTACAGTGATTCACAGATGTTACCAGTTCTCCTGGGAAACCCGTGGACTGTATTTTTGATGGCCTGTGCTTTTATGGAAAAATGCTATCTCAGTGCTGATGACATTTCTGGTATCAGCAAAGATAGCTGACCATGTACCACATTTGGAGTCCTGTTAAGATCCTAAAATCTGTGTCATCATTCTAGTGAAGAAGGTATTTGGGCGTTGAAAGTGAAAGTGTTAGTTGCTCAATGTCCGACTCTTTGGGATCCCATGGACTGCAGCCCACCAGGCTCCTCTGTCCATGGGATTCTCCAGGCAAGAATACTGGGGTGGATTGCCCTTTCCTTCTCCAGGGGATCTTCCTGACCCAGGGATGGATCCCAGGTCTCCTGCATTGCAGGCAGATTCTTTATTGTCTGAGCCAGCAGGGAAGCCTAAAATGCCACAATTAGAAATTTCATTTCTTTGAGGGCTTCCTGTTTTCTGCTGAAAGTACCAGTATCTACAGAAAGCTTTAAAACTCACTTAAACTTTGCCTTGAGTAAGTTCACTTAGGTGCCGGTTTTGAGGCTCAGAACACTTTGGCCACGTCATGGGGATCTAAAGGGAAGAGAAGGAAAGGATTTTTAGACTTGGGTGGGGGAAATGAAGCAGAGGTGGGACTCTAACTAGATAAGGCCTTAATCGCCTCATTCCTGGACTATCAGAGGAACCTTTAGGTTTTTTTTTTAGTTGCTTTTCCCTCTTTGTAACTTTACCTACCAAACTTAGTGAGGTGTTGAGTGCTCTTAACAAACAGTGAACATACTCTTATTCAGGGAAGAACTGGCCTCACTTAGTCCTGGCAGGAGGTGGGCTGGTTGTACGGGCTTGACTGAGGACAGCCAAATTGTCCTGGACTTTCTGTCTTTGCTATTGTGTCCTGACAGTTGTTATTCTGTTTCCTCGAGCATACAGATAGATGTTCTGCCAGAGCCTCAACACATGCTGTTGGATTGCAATGAGTTTGGAGCGCTTGCTGTATGAGGTGGAGACTATTTCAGAGGGTGATGAGAATTGTGTTTCATCACCAGGAAAGCCTGGGGCTGGGGTCATGGCAACGATGGGGTACTTTATTCCTCCTTTTGGAAGGGTTGGACCAGAGAGAAGGTAATAACTGAAGACGATAAAAGTTTTCCTTTGGATATATTGCAAGTCATAAATCACATATGATTTTAGTCAAGGAATATGTACATTTGTAGCATTTTTATATTGTGTAAGTGAACATTTAGAGAAGTCAGATACTGAATATCTTAAGCATTCTAAGGAAGAATTTGGAATTTCATGTTTTTGAACCTAGGCCCTGGAGAATTTATGAACTTTCTCAATGAAAAGCTTTATAGCTTATGTCCTCAGTTCTATGCCATATGTTGAGGGAAGTGCTGAGGTCAAGGGGAATACTTTTATGACCATAAAAAAGTTGCTGTGTCCAAGTTAATATAATGATTTGAAATCCACTCTGGGAAAGCCTCTATATTTATCATCAAATTTTTGTGTGTGTGTTGAAATTATACACTTATGGAAGTTTGCATAAAAACTCCAGAGGCTCACCTGAGATTGAGTGATTTGAAATAGATGAAGAATAAAAATATTTATGTAGGAAAATGCATTGAGAATAAAATAGAAAACCACTGGCAAGCTTGGTTTTGGACCCAGCTTGACCTGTGTTTCCTAGGATAAATCTGGATTTTCAATCTTGTCCTTGATCTCAGACTGGGCCAGTGGCCACTTTGTTCATGGGCAGGCAATCAACCACCTTGCTCTGAATGCTGAGCTTCTCATAAGCAAGGGGGCTCAGGCTCTGGGAGTTTTCTCTCAGTTAGTTAGGGGAACAGGCAGGTCTTATCTGGTGAAGGCACTGGTTCCTGAATATTTTACTTTGTAGGCTGTTAGAATATTTGAGATGGATGAGAAGAGGGTATGCCCAGGAGGGAGCCACCCTTCACAGACAGACTGCTGTCCTTCAGGCTTTGTGCTTGTGGTTTATAGGGACCTCCTTAATCCTCATCAGAACTTGGTTTTTCAGGTCAGAAATTTTGCAGGTAAGGAAACACCATGAAAAAAGTGTGAAAGTGTTAATCAATTGTGTCCGACTCTTTTTCAGTCCCATGGACTGTAGCCTGCCAGGCTCCTCTGTCCACAGAATTCTCCAGGCAAGAACACTGGAGTGGGTTGACATTTCCTTCTCTAGGGGATCTTCCTGACCAAGGACTCAAACCCGTGTCTTCTGCATCAGCAGGAAGATTCTTTAGCACTGAGCCACCTGGGAAACCCAGGGAACTGCATATCAGAGTTTAAATCCATGTTCACCAACCTAAGTCAGTTAAGCAAGAAATCCTTACTGACTGAAAATTTGATAGTGAATAAAACAGAATTCCAGCCTTCATGGAACTTTTGGAGTGATATGGGAACAGTAGTCTGTGCTACCCATGTGTCTTGGATCTTAGTCTGGTGTTTTCTCCATCACTATCTTGCTGCTGCTGCTGCTAAGTCACTTCAGTCGTGTCTGACTCTGTGTGACCCCATAGACGGCAGCCCACCAGGCTCCCCCATCCCTGGGATTCTCCAGGCAAGAATACTGGAGTGGGTTGCCATTTCCTTCTCCAGTGCATGAAAGAGAAAAGTGAAAGTGAAGTCGCTCAGTCTGTCTGACTGTTAGCGACCCCATGGACTGCAGCCCACCAGGCTACTCCGTCCATTGGATTTTCCAGGCAAGAGTACTGGGGTGGGGTGCCATTGCCTTCCCTGCCATCACTATCTTATTTTAGCCCTAATTGAAAAATCTGACTTTCTTACTGAATTTAATTAAAATTGTCTTTAAATAATAGCTGTAGTTGGAATCTCAACTTATTCATTCATTGTCTAAGTCAGCACTGTATAATTCTAGATGTCTAATTTTCAGAATTAAGCTGATATTTAAAAACTTCATTCTTGACCAAAATTCCTAATACCAGTTTATTTTCTTGTAGTTTTTTAAATAGTGTAATACAGGCAAAATTCCAGTAAGCAATAGTT
Organism: Oreotragus oreotragus; assembly: GCA_006410675.1. Classification (NCBI taxonomy): domain Eukaryota; kingdom Metazoa; phylum Chordata; class Mammalia; order Artiodactyla; family Bovidae; genus Oreotragus; species Oreotragus oreotragus. Next base: position 188,262 of record SJYX01004128.1, on the reverse strand, counting down.
TTAATTTTTTGTGTCAGAGATTTTGTTTATGTACTTCCTAGTATAGTTTATTACTGAAACCATTATTTTTTTCCATCATTAAAATTCTAAGTTCTATTTTATTGCACGGTTAACACTTTATTATGAAAATAGGTTCTTATGGTCATTGCTTATTGATACTTAAATACAGATTAGGTGAAATCTTAGGAAATATATGTTACCTTTTTCTTCCTGCTTTTGACCATCACTGCAGATAAACTTATAATTTTATTTAAGCTTCTCTTAATATTGGGGAATTATAAATTCACTGTATTTAGTCAGAAACCCAAATACTATTTCATTACACATGGATATTAGTGGGTGATAATATAATATTGTTGATTCTGTGTCAACAAGCTATTGAGTTTCACATTATAACATGAGGTGATGACATTTATAGAGCCTGGAAGTGATTTGGAGACCCATAAATGCTATTTAAGCCCAGGCATAACAAACCAGGGCCAAAGGACTCCTGGTTTAACAGATAACCTGCTAGTGAGGCATGTCCTGAAGTTCTTTTTGTTCAGTCTGCTAAAATCATTGTAGTAAGGAGACACAGGAAATTTTATATCATTCTACCATGAAAGTCTTTGCAAATGTAATAGATTCTATTTTATGGCTTCCCAAGTTACCAAATACACCTTTACCTTTGACTCTGTAGGGAAACTTAACTTCATACATATGTTAGTAATAATAATAATAAAATTACAAATTTTTAAAAAACTTTTTGTATTGAGGAATAACCGATTAACAATGTTGTGATAGTTTCAGGTGAACAGCAAGGGACTCAGCATTGGAAACATGTATCCATTACCCCTCAAACTTCCCTGTGATCCAGCATGTACTATAACATTGAGCAGAGATCCATGTGCTATAACAATTATACATTTTGATTTGTGGAATCAGATCTTCTCTGGTGGCTTCCTTTTTCCCCTGTTTTTTTTTTTTTTTTTTTTTTTTTTTT
>SJYX01004128.1:75119-187180 GCA_006410675.1 Oreotragus oreotragus | reverse complement strand
TCTTTTCTGGTGGCTTCTTTTTTCCCCTTTTTTTTTTTTTTTTTTTTTTTTTTTGGTAGGGGCGGGTACAGAGTACTCCAGAGTAATGCTGCACATAAACAGTTTGTATAATATGGGTCGAGGTCAGGGGAAGGGGGGAGTTCCATCGTTTCTTGAATTAGCAGAGAATGACCCAGACACATAAAGAGGCTCCCAGGGGTTTGGGGTTGGCTTCTAAAGAGTCTTTTGGACTCTCAAGAGAGTCAATATGGAAGATAATTGTTCCACTGGTAGTTAGATTGGAAGAAAAATGGCAGGATCCATTATAAAAATACACAAATCATCATGATCTCAAGGCTTTATCAATCTTTTGGAAATCAACTTCACCCACATTATTCTAATGCGCCTCATATCGTTTGTTTATTGATTTGGTTACTAGGAGGTTCTGTGCTAGGCTCTGGGATTACAGAGGTATTCATTCCTGCTTTTAGGAGCTCACACTAGAGTAACGTGCTGTTCTTGGTAGAATCATAATAAATTCCTATCACCTTGGTATCACTCTTCTTTTGGTCTCTTATTCTCATTTACTTTTTCTGTTCTTTATTTTTCATATATATATGAGGTCATGGTGGGAGAATTGTGAGCTTCTTATAAAACCCTTTCTGAGATATAAGGTGACTAGAAGGGAAAAAAGGTCAGTGTTTGTGTAAACACTATAAAAAGCCCCACCATAAGCCTCATACGGAGAAGGCAATGGCACCCCACTCCAGTACTCTTGCCTGGAAAATCCCATGGATGGAGAAGCCTGGCAGGCTGCAATCCATGGGGTCGCTAAGAGTCGGACACGACTGTGCGACTTCACTTTCACTTTTCATTTTCATGCGTTGGAGAAGGAAATGGCAACCCACTCTAGTGTTCTTGCCTGGAGAATCCCAGGGACGGGGGAGCCTGGTGGGCTGCCGTCTATGGGGTCACACAGAGTCAGACACGACTGAAGCAACTTAGCAGCAGCAGCAGCAGCAAGCCTCACAGTGATCAATATTTCTGGCCAGTGTTGTCATTAGACTTGCTTATTGATGTGTAAGCATTGGTTGCTTCAGAGTAAATTTCATGCATATATATACAATTATATATATTATACATAATATATATACAACTATGCCTCCACTTGCTGAAAATGTACAGATTTCAAGTGAGAGCTCAGAGTTCCTAGCATGCAATTTGTGATCTATAAACCCACTTAGCAGTTACAAACTGGTCCGGCCTGGATTTGGGCCACTGTTAAAGAAGAATGAGTTACCATTTTGTACCACTGAGGTTAGGGTACAATGCTAGGTCTCATTATATTTAGCATTTGGACACTGATATTGGTTGACTTTGGTATCTCTCCTTTCCTCCCCTTCTCTCTTCCTTTTTCTTCCCCTTTTCTCTTTCTTCCTCTATTTCTGCCTCTTTTATCCCTTTTCATGTCTTGAGAGCATATTGGTGTAACTATTATGAATGGTCAAGACTAAATAGCATAGAGTAAGGGACTAAGTACAGCAAAGGGTTTGTTAAATAAAAACAAGGAAAAAGTGTACAGCACAAAAGAATATAGCCATTAGTTGGTAATAAAGTGAAGTGAAGTCGCTCAGTCATGTCGGACTCTTTGCGACCCCAGGGACTGTAGCCTGCCAGTCTCCTCAGTCCATGGGATTTTCCAGGCAAGAATACTGGAATGGGTTGCCATTTCTTCTCCAGGGGATCTTCCTGACCCAGGGATCGAACCCGGCTCTCCCAGCATTGTAGGCAGACGCTTTACCGTCTGAGCTACTAGGGGTTCCCATGTTTTGTAATAACTTTATTTATTTATTGGTTGAGCTGGGTTTTTGTTGCTGCCTGCAGGCTTTCTCTGGCTGCAGAGAGCAGGGCCTATTCTTCCCTGTGGTGCTCGGGCTTCTCACTGCGGTGGCGTCTCTTGTTGTGGACCATGGGCTCTCGGGCACGTGGGCTTCAGTAGCTGTGGCGCCCGGGCTGGCTTACTGTGGCGCCCGGGCTTAGTTGCTTCATGGCATGTTGGATCTTCCTGGCTCTGGGATCAAACCTGGGTCCCCTACACTGGCAGGTGGATTCTTATCCATAGTACCATCAGGGAAGTCCTCTAATAACTTTAAGTGGAGTATAAGCTATACAAATATTGATTCACTATATTGAACACCTGAAACAGTATTGTCGGTCAATTATACTTAAATAAAGTTAATAATAAAAGTTAAAAAAGATTAGAACAAGAAAGTATTTGTATGATTCAGTCCAGAAGACCTGTTTTGTAGTTACAAATGATTTGCCCTGTGACTGTAGAGAATCACCAAATCCATCAACTGGGAGTCAATTTCTTCTTTTCCTGTTATTGTCATAATTCCCGGTATCAAGCCATTGATCATTTGATAACCTGTGTCTAATTTACTTAAGATGACCAAAACAGCAATGATGCCTGTATCTTTAACACATGTGTATTGATTTGACTTATGATTCAACACTTGGGACTAATTCATGAGAGAAACCCTGGTTTGGTGCTATTTATAAACTCTGCATTCGGCTTGAGAGTGGGTCTATCACACCCTATAAAAGCCTTAAGCAGGAAAGCGGTTTGCCTGAATCTGTGTAGTCCCTTATTTCTCAGAAGTGCATGATTTTCCTTTTTAGTTTTTTATTCCATTGAACTATTTTCCCAATAATTTAGATTGCTAATCAGTAAGCCATGTAGGAATACCTTGGGCAGCTGGGGTTGGAAATCAGCTCTTAAGTGGGGGTGATTTATAGTTTTGTACAGAGGTTAAAGCATCTGCCTGGAATGCTGGAGACCCGGGTTCGATCCCTGGGTTGGGAAGATCCCCTGGAGAAGGAAATGGCAACCCACTCCAGTACTCTTGCCTGGAGAATCCCACGGAGGGAAGAGCCTGGTAGGCTACAGTCCATGGGGTCGCAAAGAGTCGGACACGACTGAGCGGCTTCAGTCACTCACAAGTCATGTTAAGACATTGTGTTGAAGGGTGCTGGACTCTTTCCTTATGGAGTTGGATTCAGTGGGTTCTTATTAACCAGAGCAGGGGGACTATCTTCTTAGGTTTGGATAGTGTTCTTTCAGCATCCTATACATGTAGCTCTTAGGCTATCAGATAACCAGTTAGTTCCTTGGTGGGGATTGGGGACAAAGTTCTTGGGCTTAGTTTTCTCCCCAGGTGAAGTATGCGTCCCTCTGTAGGAACCTCAGTGACTCAGCTGCTAAAGAAAACAGCATGGATTATATGAGAAAATACAGGAAAGACTAAAACAAACACAATTTCAGTGTTTGGTACTGGCTGGCAGGAAGTTTTCATTGCTGAGTGTTCTTGGTCAAAATAGCTTCTTTTGAATGTTTTGGGCACTTAGGTGATTGTCAATTAATATCTTTCTTTCTTTCTTTATAAGTGTGGCAAGGTGAGGAGAGGGTGTTTGAGAAAAGTATATATATATATTTTTTGTTCTAATAATTTCACAGATGGGAAAAGGTTGCACCAGAAGCAGGTGTGTTTCTGACTTTGCTTTTCAGAGCAGTGATCCTTTCCATTAGTGAAGAACAACTGCCTGAGGACTTACAGTTTGGGCTTTTTTTTTTTTTTTCCTGTGACGCCCCTCACCCTTGAATGGGTAAGTCTGTGGACTCCTGATAGAGCACTCCAGGGTGAAACAGGCTTTCCTGGAACTGGGATTCTTTATCACACTCCCATGGAAGTTCATTTCAAGGTGCTGGTACTAGTAGCTGGGGCATGATATTGCCCAGCCCCAGGCCCTCTTATTGATGGGTGGGAGGGAGTATGATTACCATTAAAGAAATTCTTTATTATCTTTAGGAGGGAATAATTTATTATAGGGGTTGTCTTAGATGATCTCTTTCATGTGGGGTAAGACATTTTGAGCTCTGAATGTCCAAGCTGCTTAGATGTTCTAAGTTGTTTTCAACCGGGGGTTGTACCACCATTCTCAAGGGTGTTTGGACATGTATGTCACATCACAGGGGATGGGCACTCTTGTCATTCCACTTGTCAGGGGCCAGGGACACTAGACATTTGCTTTCTGCCCAGCGCAGTTGAATAATTTTCCTACCCTACATGCCCATCGCGTTTCTGTAAGAGTCCCTGGGAAGTGTGATTTTATTTATATTTCAGTGCAGTGCTGATGGACAGTCTGATTGTAGGGCTAAGAGGTGCTTAAGGAAAAAGAAGTGGTGTGGAGGAGATGAGGGTAGAGGAGAATGGCTGGTAGCTAGTATTTAAACAAAATGGGGGAGGAATAGCTCAGTTAGAAAAGGTGGAAACGTAACTTCCCACTTCCCAGAATTGAGAGGCTTCTCTGATAGTGTATCATGTTATTTTGTGCCTTTTGATCATTGAAAAGACACTTTAAAAATTACTAAATCTTTCAGCAGTCTTTGCAACCTGCTATCTCACAAAGACTGGCTGAATTCCACATGCTGGATGCTCAGACACATCCATTCAGCTTGGAAAAGACAGAACACTAGGAGGCCTTGGGTGGTACCTGTGGAAACTGTTGGCCATCTGCCAGGCATTGAATCAGTTGTGGGGCAACTGGAAGGGCTGCAGGGTGAGCCCCATGCCTACCGGAGCCTCTGAGTGAACCACCCACTGCCTTGCTCACCAAGGTTCTTGCTCTGGGCAAGGTTCTGAGGAGCCCAAGGCCTTCTCATGGCCAAATCTGTATCTTCATTCAGATTTGCATCCACCCAGCAGAAGGCAATGGCAACCTACTCCAGCACTCTTGCCTGGCAAATCCCATGGATGGAGGAGCCTGGGAGGCTGCAGTCCATGGAGTCGCTAGGAGTCGGACACGACTGAGCGACTTCACTTTCACTTTTCACTTTCCTGCATTGGAGAAGGAAATGGCAACCCACTCCAGTGTTCTTGCTTGGAGAATCCCAGCGACGGTGGAGCCTGGTGGGCTGCCGTCTCTGGGGTCGCACAGGGTCGGACACGATTGAAGCGACTTAGCAGTAGCAGAGAACCTTTTAGTTTTAATAGTTACTGAAGTGAAAGTGAAAGTGTTCAACTGTGTCCGACTCTTTGTGACCCCATGGACTGTAGCCCACCAGGCTGCTTTGTCTATGGAGTTTTCCAGGCAAGAATACTGGAGTGGGATGCCATTCTCTTCTCCAGGGTATCTTCCTGACCCAGGGATCAAACCCAGGTCTCATGCATGGCAGGCAGATTCTTTACAGTCTGAGCCAGCAGGGAAGCCCAATAGAGTTACTTGCAGTAAAGACTTCTTAGTTTTCTCACTCTCAACCCATTTGACCATGTCACTCTGTTCTTGACATTCAAGGCCCTTTCTTCTTCATCACCCAGCATCGCTGTTCTCCATGTTTGAAGAGTTTCCTGTGCTTGGGCTTTGGAGGCCTGCTCATTAGACTTCATCCAAGCTGGGCCTCCTTCAAGTTGTTTGGACCCTACACAAAGCCTAGTCTCTCCGTCATCCACCCAAGTCCTGGTCTTTCACACAGGCCCAGTGCAGTCTTTTCTCCTTCAAGAAGCCTTCTTTCATCACACCGTCTTATGGTGTTCATTTTTACTTCCATGAGACCAATTAGTTCTTACTGTCTCTGGTGCTTATTTGGAACCAAATCATCTACTGTCATATGGTACAGCTTTGGGGTCATACTACCTGCTGTGTGAATCCCTGCTTCTCCATCTACCAGTTGTGAGATTTGGTCAAGCCTCAGTTTTCTCATCTATGAAATGGGGCTATTAATACTATCTCATAGTATTATAGCAGTATTATCTCATAGTTGTGAGGATAAGTAAGATCATCTATGGGAAACACTTAAAATACTGCTGGCACTTAATAAGTAAATTATGAGTAATTGAAAACTGTCATTTGTTTTGTGGGATGTGAGATGAAGTAGAATATAGGTCCTGGGTCTGAATAATTTTCTGCAAAAAATTCATTTTCTGCATCTGTAGGAATTTGACTGATGTCTCTGAGGTGCAAGTTCTCCTACTAAGGAAATAGAACTCTCACTTCATCTATTTCTAAAAGAATCTAATGGATGTGTATAAAGATTTTTATATCATCTGACACATAGTAGGTACTTAACAAATAGCAGCTATTGTTATATGGTTATGTAATTTATAATGCATAAATAACATTTGTTCCCAATAAATTTATAAACTCTGTATAAGAAACATCATAGCTTATCATTCTTTGTTTCTTTCACAAACCTTAAACAAAGTCTTGCACACAGTGGGTATAATTTTTTGTGTGGCTTTTTTGAATCTGACATCATATTCTTTTGGTCTTTTTTTTAAAAAAAGAAATTGCATTTAAATAATGTGTGTACATGATCACTCATCAACTGGCTTTGTGGTTTCCCATCAAAGCCCTTGACTTTTTGAAATACACTTTTTTGCTTTGTTTTTCATTGTTAAAAAGACTTTATTACAATATTACTTCAGTTTTATGTTCCGGTTTTTTGGTCGTGAGGCGTGTGGAATCTTAACTCCCTGATCAGGAATCAAACCCACACCCCCTGCACTGGAAGGTGAGGTCTTAACCACTGCACCACCAGGGAAGTCCCTTGAAATATCCTCTTAATACCAATATTGTTTCCCTCTATCAAAACGTCAGGGCTCTGAAACAATTTGGGGAAGCAGTCAACTCAATTTGTTTGTAAACTGGATTTTTAAAAAAAGTAATTCTGGCCACTTATTTGGCGACCTGTTCTGAAAACCAGGCAGCTAAAGTGCTGCACAGGAAGAGCAGTGTTAATAGGATGGTTTGCTGTACCTGTCTTGTTTCAGTTCCATCAGTTGAGTTGGCTGTTCCACTAGTTGACATCAGGCAGGGCAAGGTCACCAGACAGTTTGTTACCCTTGGGTGTCACGGCTGCAGTGTCAGGTTTGGAAATTAGCAAGTGACTTTAAATCTTCCAAAGGGGACAGGCCTTGTTGCTATGGACAAGGTGTGAAAATTGTAGTAAACCGTCACCAGTTTATAAACATCACAAATATGTTTGTCTGCACCAAGGGAGTAAAATCAAGTACCAAAAAAGTAAAGTAAAAATTATGGGTGAACTGAGGCGTGTATTTGAGCTCAGTGAAGGTAGTATTATTAAAATGCCACGTAGTGGTAAATGTTTTTAAAAAGAGCACATGTACCTCCTCAGGTAGACCAAGTGTCTGGATAGAACAGCATGTGTTAGAGGATCGAGTAGGAAAATAGGATTTGCCATAGAAATTACCTTACTCTGTTAACTCTGGACAATGTTCCATTGACCACAATTTGCCCTTTTCTTCTAAGAAGAGAATTCATGAGAGGAAAAAGAAACTGTTATAGGGAAAGAGCAAACGAATAAAACATAAATATGGTAATATTTTTCTCTTTTAAAACTTCTAGATAGTCCTCCTATTTCCGATTAAACCAGGTTTCATTTTTCCTTCTATAGATTTAAGATAGTAAGTTTCAATTAAAAGACATTGTTTGCCTTGATGGTTTTATGAATCTCTTGTCTGTAATGATCCCAACAGACTGAATTGCACAAAGAGAAATCCTCATGTCCTGGTAAATATGTATTTACTGTCTCATGTGCCTAACACTGTGCTTAGAGGCTGTGGAGGATGCAGTGTGGTGCTCTCAATTCTGTGCTGTGCCCTTTTGGGAAAAACAAACTTCTTTCCTCCTTGAGGCATTATCTGTTACTCTAGTATCTTATCTTAACACATTCTTAGCCCAACACTTAAACCAGGAAACTCTATGGCTATTTATGAAGAAAGGATTACTCCTGTTTTTCTCCACTTTGGAGCTGTGTAAGGTTAAAACACAGGTTATTCCTATGTCCACTGTAATTTTTCTTGAAGAGATTGAAACTTTTTAAATTTCCCTGCATTGCTTAAAAAAATTTTTTTTTATTGAAGTATATTTGATTTGTAATGTGTTAATTTCTACTGTATAGCAAAGTGATTCAGTTATACATATATATATACACATTCTTTCTTTTCATTCTTTTCATATATATTTCATATATACACATTCACATTCTTTTCCATTATGTTTATCACAGTACATATTCCCTTTGTAATATTAATAGAATGGATGACAGTTTTCTAACAATAGTGGAGCATTTGTTTGATAAGTTACCACCCAGCAATGATAGAGTACCCATTTGCTTTTCTTGAGAGGTGTTTCCAAATAATAGTCATTTGGGATTTAGACATGGAAGTTGACATTGAAAAGATGAACTTGATGAATTATCATGGATCTATTGTTATAAGAATTATCTATAAGTTGAGTTAATTGGGCTTCATATATTTGGATGACTATTTGGGAAGTCAAATGTGAAAAATATGAACTAGAAAGGGCTACTTAATTGCAAAACTTCCCCTATCAATTAAAAAATTTTTAATGTGTGATATTAAATAATTGCCTTTTAAGTGCTTAATAAATTAATCTTGTGTATCTATTTTGTATTTTTTCATGATATGCTTAACTTCATATTTTAGTAAAAACAACCTCAACATTTGACTTGTAATAAAAGTTGCTTAAATGAAAAAAGAAAAAAGCTTGCTTAAGAAATAACTCTATGTATATATATATATGTGTGTGTGTGTGTGTGTGTTTAAAACAGGCAGTACTGAGAATTTGCTTCAGTATGCTCAGTTTCTAAGTGTATGATTTTTCTAGCAATAGGAAACTCTTTGTAAGTCGACTGACCTTTAGACAGCTACACTTTTTCAACCAGAAATTATTAGATACTAAGGGAAACAAATGTAGTGAATTTACAAATGTATTATGTTGAATTACTAACAATAGACCTAATTGATAAAAGTGATTTAATATATGTTGTGTTAATAGCTAAACCTCCAAAGCCTCTAATCTCTCATGGAAATATTGCTTTGTAGAACAAAATCCAATGAGAAGTTCTGGGATTCCAGAGTGAATTTGTACATTCCTTAGGGGCATTTTTGCAAGGGAGGTTGTTGTGTTTTAAAGGTAGTTGATAAGAGACCTGCACCACCAACCCCAGACCTGCACCACCAACCACCATCATGCATTAGTCTATAGAAGGTATTTGGGTGTACGTATTCCTGTACCACTCGGTACCACCATTTAGTCAAGGAAAGTTTCTGACCATTTGCAGCATACATTATAAATCAGGATGTCACTACCAGACAATCAGATTTGAACATTCCATGAACAAAGTAGCCTATATCCCCTACGAATAGATCACTTAACTATGTTTATGTCATGCTGTTGATATGCCTGCCTTTACACAAGACAGGATAGCACGTTGCTTATTTATTTTGGGAGTAGGTAATTGATCTGTATATTTACTTAATTTCAGGTTAGTTAGTCAAACATTGAAATGGATAATTTAGCATGATTGCTTAAATACCTGGGGAAAGTATAATTATTCTTCCAACCTCCCAAATTATTCCTCTACCACCATGGGCTTGTGAAAGAATAATTTTGAGTCTTCTCCAAGTTGGGCTGATGCTGGCTGCTCTCTTAAAAAAAAAAAAACATGATAATGATACAGCACATAATGTATGGGGAGGTCACTGGTCAGGTATTTGGGAAAACTCTGAGGACCTCCAACTGCCAGATTAGTCCCCCAGGGAGAAGTAGGAAAACTGCAGGATATACTGGTTGAATTTAATGAATTTCTTTAAGTTATATTCTCTTTCTGATATCACTAGGGGTATCACTGCCACTTGGAAATGTGGCAACTTTGATGCCAAGTTTGTGTACTCAAGATTGGCTGCAGAGATTTTTTTGTTTTTTTGGCCTTTGTTTATTGCCAGAGAAGAGCTGTACCTGGCATCTTACAAATAAGTTACAAACAAAAAGCCAAGATGTTGGTCTGTATCTAAGAACAAAGAACCATAAATTGCTGTACATGATTTAGTAATAAAAAGGGACTTAAAAAAACTGTAGGGTGTGAAACTGAAAAAAAAAAAAAAGCACTATCACACATATGAAAAAGATACTCATGATGTTATTAATCAGCGATAGCTACCCTTAGCATTCTGGTCTTTTCTGTGCTTTTTTTCTATTATTTATACTTTTGGTAAAATTTTGTTCCCTTGTCTTTGTTACATTATATTACAAATATTTCTCCAAATCATTTAGTTCTTCATAATTATTTTAATGAGTTCCTAATGTGATATATAGATGTAGATACACGAAGGTTTAATCATTTTCACATTGGACATTTAGGAGGCTTGCAATTTCATTTATCATAAATAATACTAAGATGAAAATCTCCACACATAAATTTTTAAATTCTCTGCCTCGTTCCTTAAGGGATAATAAAAGACCTGGAAGTTTGTTAAAGTGTAGAAGTAAAGGTATTAAATTAAAGACGTATTAAATTTAAATTAAATTAAAGAAGAAGTGCTTTTAAAAAGCAGGATAACTGTTGTCAAATTGCTTTCCAGATTCCTTACATCAAGGTGCCTTCTAGTTAGCTATGTGTGAAAATGACCTTCCTGCAAACCCCCAAACAGGATATAATCTTAAAAATGTTTCCCTAATTGTATATATAAGTAATTTACATCTTTTGATTACTAATTAGTGGGATACTTTTTTATTTCATCAAAAATTTGTATTTCTTTGAAATATCTGTGTGGATAACTTTTTAAACTGGCTTTCTCTGGCTTGTGGGATTACAGGATGTCGCAGTAATGAGTTTCTCTGCCAACCTGGGCTGTGTATTACTGCATTCTGGCGGTGTGATGGGACCAGAGACTGCCCAAATGGCGCGGATGAAATTGGCTGCCGTAAGTGAAGAGGGAGGGACGGGGCTCAGCGCTGTTCTGAGTGACAGAAGTGATTTCAGCTGTAACAAAGACAAAGAGTTGTGACTCTAATAGTTTTGTACTGAGCTCCCATCTTCAGCGTTAAAGTGGCATTAAGAATTCAGGCCCTTTTGAGGAAGAGGTTCAGTTCACATCAGTTTGTGTCTTATCCAAACACCTTGGTACGGAACCAACTTTCTGAGTTTTCTGAAGCATATAAGCGATTATCTCATATTATTCAATCTGCAAATTTTGTGCATGAACAAGAACAAAAAAATAATGTCTGTGCTGCTGTGATTTATAATTCAGGGAGTCTGTTTTCACAAACAGGATGTAGTAGATGTAGCAGGATATACAGGAACTCATGTGAATTACTATAAAGAGGTCACAGAAGTGGCTAGTGCGGCTTATATTTTAAAAAATTATAGTTAAAAACATGATATAGACACCAAATTTAACTTTTTAACTTACAAGTAATTATGAAAATCATTTTCCGCGTATTTCTTCATTTATTTCTGTCCACAGTATCCTGAAGAAGGTTTCAGATGAGGAAACTGAGGCATAAAGAAGCTAAGTTACCTACTGAAGGCTTCCTGCTTGGTGTACTAATCCCAACCCTTATATCCATTTTTCTCCCACCTCGTCATGGGAGATCTATCACACTACTGCAGTTTCATCCATTTTGATAGGTGAATAGGCGATGATTATAATCCCAAAACCAAGAAGGCAGGTGAAAATTTGAGTTGTTTGCCATCATTTGGCACAACGGAACAAACTGGTGTATTGTTTGGATGACAGTGCATTTTGAGATCGTGGGAGAAGTGTGGGGCATAGGTGCTGGAGGTACTTCTCAAATTTTCATGCAGTAATGGATCACCTTGGGAGCTTGTTAAAGTGTAGGCTTTAATTCCACATGCTTGAGGTGGGGTCTGAGATTCGGCATTCTGGAAGCTCCCAGGAGAGGCTGATGTTGCTAGTCTGGAAACCACACTTTGAGAAGGGAGTAGTTCTATTTGACACGATCATGTGTTATCTATTTGCCTCCTGGGCTTCCTGAGTTCCTTTTAGGTTAAACACTAGGAGCAGAAAGTTAAGAAGAGTGTGCTACTGCTAAGTCACTTTAGTCGTGTCCGACTCTGTGCAACCCCATAGACAGCAGCCCACCAGGCTCCCCCGTCCCTGGGATTCTCCAGGCAAGAACACTGGAGTGGGTTGCCATTTCCTTCTCCAATGCATGAAAGTGAAAAGTGAAAGTGAAGTCGCTCAGTTGTGTCCAACTCTCAGCGACCCCATGGACTGCAACCTTCCAGGCTCCGTCCATAGGATTTTCCAGGCAAGAGTACTGGAGTGGGGTGCCATTGCCTTCTCCGTAAGAAGAGTGTATTCTGATATAAAGGAATAACAGTTACACCAACAGCTTTGTCAATGTCCCATAGCAATGATAATAGCAACATACCAATGACAATAGTGATTGCAACTAATTTGCGTGGCACTTTCACATATGTTGGGGCTTCCCCAGTGGATCAGAAGGTGAAGGATCTGCCTGCAATTCAGAATACCTGGGTTTGATCCCTGGGCCAGGAAGATCCCCTGGAGAAGGGAATGGCAACTCACTTCAGACTTGTTGCCTGGAGAAGTCTGTGGCAGAAGGTCAGACATGACTGACAGCCAACAGCTCACATATGTTACTTTTCTTATTTTTTACAGCAGTGTGAGAAAAGTATAGGCCCCATTTGATGATGCGTACATCGAGATTCAGAGAACCTGCTCAAGATTTTAAAGCAAACAAATTGTGGAAATAATAAAATGATTTGGTTTGGGGTCTTGTTTTCCAAATCTCATAGATTTTGCAATGTATCCTCATGCTTTACTATTGTTATTACAATACAAAACACTTCAAGTAAAGTAATAATTATAAACTAATGGTTGGTTTTATTAAAATGAAAATTTAATATTGTTTTGGTCATCACTTTGTATATGTGTTTTTGTATGTATGTATGCTTTTTGTTTTATTCGCTAGAATTCTGTATCTCTTTGGATCATCATTTTGTTGTGATACCATTGAGATTATTTGACAGTGAACACTGGCTAAGGTCCACAGACTCTAAGGTTTTTTAATATTTGCTATTAGTATATTGAGCAGTAGTTGACATACTTCCTTTAAAAGGAGTATTGCTTGTTGGTATAATAGGGTGGATGTTTGACACGATGAGTTCTTTTCTGGTTTATTTTAGCCACCAGTAGTTGCCATTCCAACCAGTTCCTGTGTCCGAATGAACAGCTCTGTATCCCTGAGAGCTGGGTATGTGATGGGGAAGATGACTGCAATGATGGTGCAGATGAACGTCGACATTGCCGTAAGTGATTGTAGAGGAGTCTTGCTTTGGCCCTTTGGCCACCTTAAATTCCAACCTTTACAAACACAAAACACAATGAAATGATTCTTTGTAAATGAAAGAAAAGTTGGGCCTTGAAGGACAAGGAAACCTGTGCCAGCCCTCTCACCCAGGGGTTGGATGATACTGAAGGTGTGAATGTGCTAAAGATTTATCAATACATCCCTATGGTTTAGATTCCCAGCGTTTAATTCAGATTATGTTACACTTAAGAGCGAAACAACACTTTCTGGTGTCTATATGTGAGGGTCTTCATTTGTCTGGTGGTTGGATGTTTTGGCTGCAAAGAATGAAAACTGTAACTCAAAAAATTTAAACAAAAAGGAAATTTATTATCCACACAACAAGTATAAATGTAGCATTGTTCCAGGATTGACCAGAAGATAATGGAAAATCTCAGTTCCTTGAATTAATAACACCATCCAAATTTCTTCCACTGTTCTGCCCTCCTGTGTTTTTAGTCTGTTGGCTTTTCGTGATTGCATGAAAGCTATAGAAGTCCTGAATTTTACATTCCTGTCATTCATATTTCAATATCTAGAAGAGAAAGCATCAGCATCTTGATGGATTGAGATGGAGAGAAGATACAAGGCTGCAGAGCACCACCTCTAGCTCTTGACCTCAGGTGTCCTCTGGAGCTATCCAGCTCTGATCGCTGTGTAGCATTCATCTTTCAACTTTCCCACATTCTCTTTCATTACATGCACATCCCACAAACCAGTGGCCATCCGTCATCACTCTGTGTTGGTTTTGAGATAGCCACAATCCTGCTGGCATTTTCTCATAGTCATTGCCCACAAACATCAAAGAAGAAACAGATGTTTTGATGAGTACTTCATGTGAGAACTTGGTTAGTTGTTAGGTGACTAGCAGTGGAGATGCGATGGGCTTCAATGGGTTCTGGGTGTATTTATTAAAAAAATGGAATTTAGTCCAGGAATTTTGAGGCCAGCACGGAGCATGAACTCTTCTCAGTTGGGTCACTAGATGCCTTCTTTTGAGGAAAGTAATGGAAATTCTCAATACTCACGAGTTTGACTTTGGTGTAAAGTTAAATGTAGACTGTATTAAACAATCTGTTAGGGTTTGTCAGTGCTGGTCATGTGGTCTGCCATCCAGCAACAAAGAGATGGTGGTCCTTGGGACAAAGTGGTTAAGAAGAAACCAGTGAAATATGTATAACTGTGAACGGTGGTGGTGTGGTGGTGACAGATTGCAGTCTTGAGGAAGGTACAGACGAGCTGGTCAAGGCCAAATGGGAGCATGGCGTATCTAAATCAGGTCCAGCTATGAATCAGGCTTTAAGGTAGATTAGCAAAACGGCAGCGGGAGCATGGTTCACCAATACTGAAAGGAGGAAGGAAATGTACCAGGGATAGTGGGGAGCAGGAGGAAATCCTTGTTTCTAGGAAATCTTTCTGGGCTCTGATATTCTCTGACTGGCCTCTCAAAGGTCCTAGGGAAAAGGATGACCTCTGTGCTTGATTGTGAAGCTCCTGAGAGCAGTGACTATGCTTTATTCAGCTTCTATCCCTAAGGCTTGCTATTCTGTGTCACAGGTAGTAAGTTCTTGATAAATGGACACTGAATGAATGAATGACTGGTTATTTATCTTTTGGCTCCATATGCCATTTGGTTCTATTTCCCCTTGCTGCTGGCACAGAGTACGAAGAAAGCTGAGCTGTAGGTTGTAATGCAGTGTGTGGTGGATGACCTGTTGCTAATCCTGCATAGAGGGGATGGGAACTGCCGAGGGCCAGGGCTCGGGGAGATTCTATAACTTGTAAGCGATGCTCCATACTATTTTAAATGAGTATGGATTTCATAAGGTAACTCTTACATTTAAAATTTGTATTGTGTTTTCATCACATATTTTCCCCAGATGCTCCTCTTTTTATGTGGATAATTTTTAAAAGTCCCACCATATTTCCTGCCTCAAACTCACAGAGTAGAATTCACATGAAACAACCATTCATTCGATTTTGTCCGATTTATCCAGAGACAAATTTGATAAGCTACCGATGTTCTGCCTTCACCTACCATAATCACCTACCATTTAAGCCAGCTTAAATGTCTGTATAAAACTGACACATATTCAGTGCAGAAAGCTTATAAAATAAGTCTTCTCTAAGACTCTAAAGGCAAACATCACTTCCATTCCTTTCCTGATATTCAGAAATAATTACTGTTCACCCTTTGGCATATGTCCTTCTGAGGGGAATTTTTGTTGTTGTTCAATCGCTAAGTTGTGTCCGACTCTTTGTGATCCCATGGACTGTAGCATGCCAGGCTTCCATATCCTTCACTATCTCCTTGAGTTTTCTCTAACTCATGTCCATTGAATCAATGATTCTATCGAACCATCTCATCCTCTGTTGCCCCTTTCTCCTCCTGTCTTCAATTTTTCCCAGCACTGGGGCCTTTTCTGATGAGTCGGCTCCTTTGCATCAGGTGGCCAAAGTCCTGGAGCCTTAGCTTCAGTATCAGTCCTTCCAGTAAATATTCAAGGTGGATTTCCTTTAGGATTGACTGGTTTGATCTCCTTGCAAGGGGGACCTTGATTAATACCTATACTTGTAAAATTCTTATTTTATCCATCCTTTTTACTGTGTAGGTTTTCAAGCTATATTGTATTCTCAACACATGTTGATAATATAATTGTCTACACTCACAAACTTGAGTGTTTTGGGTATTTTGATAGTATGCTTGTCCTAACACCCTTGCTTTCACATTGTAAGATGTCTCCCTTGGGGTAGCCAGGTACTCTACCTGGTGACCCTATGAATTTTATGCTCAGTGTATGGGTTACTTGCCTTTACTTTTAAATTTCCTCATTCATATTTGTTAATGTTGTCACATTTGTTAATTGATCTGTGTTCTTCAGTAATTATAAAGTCATATTTTTTTCCTTTCACAGCTGGGATAACATGCTCCAGCCGTCAGTTTACCTGTGAGAATGGTGAATGTATCCCAGGGGAGTTCAGATGTGACCATTCCACAGACTGCTTAGATGGAACCGATGAGAAAAACTGCCGTGAGTTCCTTAAAGCCTTTGCCCTGTATTTGGTTTCGCCTTTGTCCCTTTGGCATTTTAATCAATTTGTTGATGGATAAAAATGCCTACAATATGCCTCTTGTTATTGAAATCTCTTGGCAGATTCTTTTGTGGATTAGAGGTGATGTTCTGATAGGAGTCTATTTTTAGCAAGACTTTCTGAGTGTGTCCTGCCTTAGCACATTAAGTTTCTGTACGTCTTGAATTAAGAAACTTTTAACTTTATTTTTTTCGGCTTGTTTTTCTTTCTTTCTTTTTAAAATAAACGTTAACATAGAGTCACAAAAAAGTCAGCGAGGGCAAAACCCAGTTTGATCAATTTCGACTTTTATTACGTTACGATGGTGCGCTTCTAGATCAAATGTCTTTGGCCAATAAGAGTTTTTCCGTTCCTGTGGACTCAGTGTTTTCCAGCTTACCTTTGGAAATGTGTTACATGTTGAAAATGGCTTTCTATAATGGAAGAATGTATCAGTTTGTAACTGATCACCACAAGATAAAGCATACAAATCACAGTGTTCTGCATATAACGAATATTTAATTATTACCATAAGCAAAATAAGAAAGGGAAATCATGTGCATGATTTACTTCTTACAAATGAGTAGAGAGTAATCTGCCTCTTGTGAGGTTTACGTAGAATTCTTAGAATACGAGAACCTACTAATTATTCTATTGTGTCCTTCCTCTGGCCCATCTGACCCTGCCTTTAGTCTCAGACATAACCCATTTTCTCTGAAAGCCCTTATAAGTCTATCATTTCATACATTTTTCCAGAGCTTCCTTGAGTTTTTATGTCTTTTCTCCTGACATTCCTTCTGGTAGACTGCATTTTAAACTACAAGGAGTTATTTAATATTGCATATTCTAATAATCAGTGGATAGATTTTGCACCTGAGAAATCTTGATCATAAACTTCTTGGTTATTATGTCTTCACCTAAACATTTAAGTTTTAGTCTATTCTCCTGAGGCAACTTTTTTATTATTTGATCATTTTGATATGATTTTAGTTCTCTGGTCTGTCCCTAAGTTCTTTCCTTTGGCAGACTGTATGAGAAGCGTACACTTTCCAATATGGCACCATGCCTGGAGTGGGAGCTGACATAAACTGGTTATGAGCACATTGTTTGTATTTACTGTGCAAACTGTGCTCTTGATGGAAGAAATACTGTATGTATGCCAGATCCATGCTGCAGCCTATCATCACACAGTACAATAAACAAAACAAAAAACCTCTCCAGTGCTTCCTTCCCGTGTATGTTACTTTGCTTTGAGAGGAGGCTTTGCTAGCTGTCTTTATGTCTCTATTTCCTAGCAGTTTCGGGTCTAGTTCTGTTGTAATTTCCAACTTACATGTTTTCTTTTGAAAGAGATTATGTTGCCTCTATTTCAGATCTTCTTTAACTTGAGAAAATTTATGGAAAATTTAGACTTTAATACTGGTAGTTTTAGAGACAGTGGTATTTGTCTGGAAGTCACAAATAGTAAGTCCAGAATCAAGGGCTCCCCTTTGAGTACTCTGCAAAGCAAACAAGAAATCCTTTATGGTAGCAAGTGAAGAAAACATTTTTCATTAGGAATAGAGACAAATCATACATTATATTTTGCACTATTGTGTAAACTTCAAAGTGTTGTGTAAATTCCAGTGGTTACTCTTATTAGGCCGCTCACGGAGAACAATAGCACCAGTGTTACAGTACTGTCTTATGATAAAGTAACTGAACCAGCAAGGACAGAGTGGCTTGTTCAAGGCTAAGCGGTGTGTGGCAGGGCCAGAGCTCAGCTCGCCCTCTGGTCCAAGTCTGGTGATTGGTGTTCATGAAGGACTTTATTTACAGAAGGAGGAAGTCCTACCTTGTGCAAGAACAAAATGGGTGACCTGTGCCACAGGCCTGCATCTTTATCCTTTATTTACGAATGGATGAAAAATGAATGCTTTATTGCAAATGCAGTGGGACTTGCGGAAATGCTATTTTAGGCAAAATAAAAGGCAGCCAAAACAGACTCTTTGGACTTATTCCATGTGAACACCCTGCAGCCAAGTCTCAAGTCACCAATACAACTGCCTCATGACTTTGCCAGTGGGCCTCCTGGAAAAAAAGCTGGCAGGGTTCAGGTAGCTCTTGTAGAAATGAAGGAAAGGAAGTGAGTTTTGTACAATGTCTGGGCTGGAGTTCATAATCAAGATTTTGTTTATATATTTTTTAAGTACATACAAATAATTGTCGACCTAGAGTTAAAGCTCATTGTTTCTGGAATCATACAAGTCACGAATCCTTCAGGGTTCATGGCCCTAAAGTGAATCTCACCATGTAAGGGGGTTTTGCAATGAGATTTCTTTCTTCCTATTTTTCCCTACCTTGTTTATTTATTGCTACACGTTATTTAAGGACTAGTATAAAAGAAGTTTAACAAAGCAGAGGAAATGAAAGAAGAATCCTCGTACTTCCTTGTTAGTGCCTTGGTCTCCTGGCCATAGCCAGGCTTGTATAAGAAGGAAAGGAATGACCTGGATCAAAGTGTTTAATAAGTGCCAGCATGCAGGGGCAGGATTGGCCTTATTTTATTTTCCCTCTTTGTGTGGAGATCCTGTGGGAAGTGAGAGGGCATCAACCACTATCTCATTCAATTTTCACATCAGTAATACAAGGTACTTTACAGAGATCCTTAAAGATCATCAAGAGGTAAGGGTGGATGAACCAAGATATTAACCTAGGTCTAAATCCTATGCCCGTGCCCTTGGAATATTTTTCTTTTGTGTAAGATGTTTACAGAACATTTTTCCTCCAGATTACATAGCTATTTTATTATTAAAATGATACATTAAAAGCTTTTTATTATGGAAAGTGTTAAACATAATCAAAAGCAGAGTGATGGCATCAGCTTATAGCTAATTTTGTCTTACCTGTGTTTCCTTGTTTTTCTTTCCATTATTTTGAAGCAGTTCTCAGATCAGTTTTGTCTTTAGGTTATTCAATATCTAATTGCTAACATTCAAGGAAAGACTAAAATGTAACGCTATCAGCTCTGTGTGTGTACTCCATCATGTACGACTCTTTGTGACCCCGTGGACTGTAGCCCACCAGGCTCCTCCATCCATGCCCATGGGATTTCTCAGGCAAGAATACTGGAGTGGGTTGTCATTTCCTACTCCAGGGGATCTTTCCGAACCAGTGATAGAACCCACGTTTCCCACATCTCCTGCATTGGCAGGCAGAGTCTTTACCACTGCACCTCCTGGGAAGCAAGTAATCAGATATCCATCCAGTTTTAAAAAGTTCTCCAAGTGGCTTCTTATTTTTTATTTGAAATAAAAACCCAAAGAAAATTTATATTTTCTTTAGACAAGTCAGTGACTTGTCCTGGAGTTTCCTATATTTTTATTTTTACTTTTTTCTTATTGCACTCTTTAATGTCTTTAAACTGCCCCAGAACTGTGCTTCCTGGAAATTGGTAGTTAGATCTTAAGTAAGTTTCTTTAGTCTTAAAAATAATGACATTCAGGTCCAATAATTATGGTGGGGAGCTGTCTCGGGCCTTGTAAAATGGCTCTCACTATCCCTCTAGTGGCCCGTGTCTACTAGAAGCCAGTAGCACCTCCCAATTGTGAGAACCAAAAGTGTTTCCAGTGTCAAATGTCCTCTGGGAGCAGAATTCCTTTCCCTGCTCTATCTGAAGACAGCATTATCTAGAAACTTGTACAGTGCAAGGATGTGTATGCCTGTATGTGGGTAAGGGCAACAACACTTTGTATATAAAGGTATGTATTTCCATCAGGAGACGCCTAATGTCTAACTGTCCCTTTGTGAGGTTAGCAGCCATTGATGGTTACGTTAAGATCCATTTAGTCATAGGGGTACTTAGCTATTTTAAACATCACTTCAAATATATAGCAGCTGTTTATTAGTTGTTTTAAATTAGAATGTTTCCACATGATGAAGGATTAAGTGAGGCTTTGCCAGAAATCATTTTTGTGACACTTTGTTCTATTGCTTCCGCAGTCATGATGCATAGGAAAATTACTCATGTATAGACAGAATCAGTTTATGAATGTGGCTTTGTCTATTTCTCAGGAATGATATTGTCTGTAGGAATGAGTGTTCTAGGCACTAGAAACACTTAAATATAGTGATGGATGTTGGAAAATTGCCAAGAAGGACTTATTTCTTTTCCCCAAATATTTGAAAGGATCAGGAAACTTGACTCTGTAGTTCATAGTCTGTCAGCTCAGACCCCTAGGGATATAGTTCTTACTCCTTCAAACTTTTAAGGTCAAGATCTTGAGCTGTGTCCATTCCAGGCACTCTTTTTACAGAACAAAGAGTGGTGTGTAAAGGTCCACTCAGGGAGGCAGGGAGAAGGGAGGGGTAAGAATAAGTGAGATGATGAGGAAGGCAAGGGTATGAAGGTCCCAATAAAAGGATTATCCTTGAAATAAATTGTTTCTTATTATATTTGATCTTTTTGTCTGCTGTATTCCTATATGCACAAGGCACAGATATTTATGGTTATTTTGCTGTTTGGGAACTTTCTGAATTGTGTGCGTGTGTGTGTGCACTCACACGAGTGTGTGCTCGCATATGTGTATAGCTGTGAAATAGGTAAAAGTTCATTTTCCCTAAGTTATTTTGCTCTTCAAGCTGGCCACCTGTAAAGTGGCACTTTCTATTAAACAGCTTATTAATTATTATTTTTTAAGGAACAGAGATTCGAAACTGCCATCTATGTTGCTTTTAATGGGATTAGCATCAAGGGAAACCCGCTCGCTCAGAGTCCAAGATAAGCATCAGAACAGTGCAGCAATTATGCGTCATTCAGTCATGGGTCATGCACTGACTTTTGGTTGTTCAAAAATAGTATAACTTTTTCTGGTGAAGTAAACAGATTATTTCATTTTTATCAAGTGCCATGTTAGCATGCTTTTGGTGTGAGTAAAACTACTGCTAATTATCATTGGTTTGCAGCCTTCTCTTTTGTTACTTAGGAATGCCAAAGAAAGGGTCAAATCCCTGTTACAATGAAGGCTTTCTTGCTGGTAATCAGCAGTGTTTGGTCTGCCTGCCACTGGGGTGGCTTTGTCTCTGATGTTTTATTTCCATTGACGTTCTGTTCTTTAGAATTTTGTCTGCTTTGGGCTTCCCAGGTGGCTCAGTGGTAGAGAATCCAGCTGCCAATACAGGAGACACAAGAAATGTGGTTCAGTCCCTGGGTGGGGAAGATCCCAGGTGTAGGAAATGGCAGCCCACTCCAGTATTCTGAAAAATTCCATGGGCTGAGGACCCTGATGGGTTACAGTCCATGGGGTTGCAAAGAGTTGGACATGAGTGAGCAGCTGAACACATACCTTACTCTATATATGTCTAACTGCTGAAACGCCAACTGGGGGCATAGTTGGGGGTGAGTAGTGAAGCAGAGAGATAAGTCATTCTGTGAACAGTGATGCCTGGTGACAGACATGTTCATCAAATTCAGCCTTGCTCTTATTGTTCTCTCTACTGCAGGTGAGAAGGAAGAAGCAGAGAGGTGGAGACTTTTTTTTTTTTAAATGAATCTCACAGTTTGAGATAGGATTCAGAACCTTGATTTCTTGAGGAAAGAGAAAAATCTCCTATTTAGGCTTCATCTTGCAAGCACATTATAAATATCTCTCATCTCTTAAAAGATGTTAAGATATGTTTCAGCTGTTACATAGAGTTGTCTTTAATAACTGTCTCCATTTCCTCTTTCTTCCTTGAATTCACTGAAAACTGTCCATCTCCATTCTCCCAAAAACATTCTTTTTTAAAAAAAAAAATGTTTTTTTTAATCGAAGGATAATTGCTTTACAGAATTTTGTTTTCTGTCAAACCTCAACATGAATCAGCTTTACATATGTACATAGGTGTATAAAAACATTCTTGAAAATGTCACCAATGACCTCCATTTTGCTAAACCCAATGGTTCTTGTTTGAACATCACCTTATCAGAGAGCTACTCCTCACTGTCACTCCTTCTCATTTATTTTAATGTCTGTCCTCCTACTCTCCTAAATAAATAAAAAAAGTTCTATGAGAGCAAAGATTTTATGAAGTTCATCACTTTCTCTCTAGTACTTAGCATTCGTACAAAGTCATTCAGTTGTGTCTGACTCTTTGTAACCCCATGGACTGTAGCCCACTAGCCTCCTCTGTTCATGGAATTCTCCAGGCAAGAATACTGATCTCTCTTCTCCAGGAGCTCTTCCCAACCCAGGAAATGGATCTCCTGCATTGCAGGCGGATTCTTTATCATCTGAGCCACCATGAAATATTTTCAAAAAGCTGTGCTACTTATAATTTTACTTATAATCTCTTTATCCAATTCTTATCATGGTGTCTAGGAAGATGAATTTCAATAAATATATGTTGCATTATTCCTTGGAACATTTGAGGCACAATTTTCCATTCTGTTTCTCAGTTATTCCAACACCATGGCTCATGTGAGATTTTTATTATTTAAAAAATTCCTACTCTGTCAGTCTTATCTCATTTGCAGATTTTGATGATAGCTCTGTGTGTGAGAAGAAGGTACTGCAGATCCAAAATCTTTGGAGCAGCTCTCTTGGATGCTTTTTAAAACTTAGGTCTGAGATCAGTTCACCACGAACTGAGACCAGGTAGGGATTTAGGACTTAGGACCTAGTAGCTTAAAGGGAGTGTGGTAAAGAAACTAGGTAAGTTGATGCCTTCCCTTTTTTTTGCTTCAGGTTCCTAAAAAGCTGCTCAGACTGAACTTGATGTTAGCCCAATTTTAGTAGCCCTTGGGAAGATCATATTTGCCTTCTCTTTCCAAGGTAGTGAATTGCTATTTCCATTTTATAAATATTACTATATGTATGCTGTTCATTGAAAGATGCTTCTAATTATTTTTGGAAAGAGGCAGGAAATGCTTCTCCACTGCCCACTTGCACTCCCTTGTCCATGGTGACTTACTTTAGGAACTGGATTAAACTGACACAGGAGGTGGGAGGTGGGCCAGGGAGGGGAGTAGGCTGGTCTTCTGCCACTCTGTGGTCTGTTTTCGTTTTTTTAACTTTTAATTTTATATTCCAGTATAGCTGGGTAACAATGTTGTGATAGTTTCAGGTGGACAGTGAAGGGACTCAGTCATACATATACATGTATCCGTTCTCCCCTAAAGTCCCTGATGTGGACCATTTTTCAGGTCTTTATTGAGCTTGTTACAATATTGCTCCCTACCAGGGATCAATCTTAGCTCCCTACCAGGGATCAGACACACCCCCGCTGCATTGGAAGGCAAAGTCTTAACCACTAGACCACAGGGGAAGTCACTGTGGTCTGTCTTTTTTGGTATGGGTTCTCTTGCTTGTCCTGGTACTCTTGAAAAGCTGTTTCTTAGCGTAGGGTTTCCTGGAATCCCTAGATTATACCAGATTGAAGTCCTTAGTAGAATATAAAATAATCTGATGAAATTTATATTTGACCTCACTTCTCCAGACTTACCAAAGTGAAATGAGAAACTAAATGGGAAAACAAAAACAAAAACAAAAACTTTTTTCTGGGGTTGCTTCTTCTCTTTCTTTTCATATGATTTTTTTTTTAAGTTTATCTATTCCTTTCATTCAGTTTCATTCTTTTCCCTATAAATTTCTCTTCCTATTTCTCTGAAGTCTCTAAGTACTAGAAATACCTATTATAGTGGTTAGGAATATGCATTGTGGGCCCAGGTTGACTGAATTTGAATTCTAATTCTCCAGCTTACCAGTCATATGACTTTTTTTCAAATTGTTCAACCTCCTCATACCTCCGAGAGGCATACAAGATCTGCGAAATGGGAGTAATAGTAGTAACTACTGAGCGACTGAACTGAACTGAACTGAACCTCATTGGGATGTTACAAGAACAAAATAAGTTCATATGTATTGAGTACTTGAACAGGCTTCTGGCACATCGTTTTTAATACATGTTTTTGATGATTATTATTGTTTTTGCTTACTTAACTCTGTGGATAGTACTTTTACTAAACGCTGGCAGTTAAACTAGTAAACTTTTTCTGGCAAATCATTACTCTGACTGGATTATCCTGCCTGAACTGAACTAACAAAGTAACTTATAAAGGATGACTCTAGGACCTTGGAAAATCCCAGGTGTCTATTCAGGACTTATATCAGTGACTTCTTGTTTTCCTTTTAATCTTGGTTTAGGCATCATAATATACCTTTAAGATACCTTCTCTTTCTTTAGAATCAGTTTGTCTTCTTGGCTCTTTTGCCAAATTCTGAGAATAGAATGTATTTAGAACCTTCCTGTGAAGATAATGAAGAGTAGTGCCTAATATCTGTGTCTTACTCTGCTGTGGATGATTTCCATTCGGGAGACTCAGTGAGTTTCTCAAACCACCTCTTCCTCCTTGACTATGCAAACAGAGCTATAGCATGGAAATTTCTTGCTCTAAGCCAGATCATCAGCAGAGAAAACACTTAAAACACCGTCAAGTACCGATCCTACATGTATATTTGGAGGCAGCTCCCAATTTCGAGGAGCAAACCTGGACATGAATCATTTTGAAAACTGGAGAAAGGAAGGGAGATGGAAGAGGATGTTCTTGCATTTTTTTGTATCAGGTCAACTTTAGCAGTCTGGGGCTTAGTTAATAGGTACTTGTCAATCTTTCCATTAAAACAAAACTTACAAGGATGATATTCTCCGGTATTCTTATATAGTATCTTCTCTCTTACTACCCTTCCCCTTTACAGGAAGTCCTGTAGGACATTTCAACTACATGATGGATTTGTCCCATGGGAAAAAGTTTACAGGGTTAGACTCAGACTGTCCATCCAAGCAAATAAACCTTAAAGTTAGACTTCAGAGAGATACATTATCACCAAGTATTGTGACTTCCTGTTTTCTGGGGTAGATTGAAACTCATTAATACTGTTAGCAGTAGAAATCTTTAAAGGAAATAGAATTTGCTCATTTCTTACTTTGCTCAGTGTACAACTTGGACCTTTTCCCTCTGTAGGGTGTTCAAAGAGGAAAAATCTTTTAGAAACAGTTTTCCAAATCTGTATATTCTGTGTTTTGGCTCCATGCAGAGAATCCCAGGGATGGGGGAGCCTGGTGGGCTGCCGTCTATGGGGTCACACAGAGTCGGACACGACTGAAGTGACTTAGCAGCGGCAGCAGCAGTCCTTCCTATGGGTATCCCTGTACATTTAGTCAGGCACAGCAGAGACCAGAAGGTGTGCAGGGCAAATCCTCAGCTGATTGACAGATTTATTATCAGCTTGGTCAGAGACAAGAAAGCTGTTCATACTTCATTCCAAGTGTCACACTACTGACCTCTAACCTTACCAATATGGTTGACATATCAGCTTGATGACATCAAGCTGGCCTTGTTGTTTGTGGTGCTGATGTATCTTGTCAGCAAACGTTGCTTATATTAGTGGACACTAGCTTTCACTGTGGGAATGGCCCTCAGAAAAGACGGGAAGAACAAGAGATCTGCCCAGCATATCGGCCTCAGTTCCTTCATATCTACAATAATCACCTTAAATGAAAGAGTCACAGTGCATGCTCACATAAAATTTCTTCCTGATAGATATCTCCTTTATTGTAAAGAGGTTGGGTCTTCTAAGATTTCCTTCCTGCTTGCTGCTCTCTGAGTAGCCTAGATGGCATACTACTATCCAGTGCAAGGGGAAAAGGAATCACTTGCTGGACTCAGCTGGCTTCTAGGCATCTCTTGAAGGGAGAATGAATAAACTGAGCTATGTGACCCTTTGAAGATGCATTTGGGATGTGTGCCATCCCTATGATGAAAAGACAGCAGTAACCCTAAACACTAACTGGTTCTTGGTTGATTAAAAAAATAAAATTTGCAAAAAAATTAAATTTTATCAGTTATTAAATGCCTCCCATTTTAGTATTCAGTTGTTTGTGTGCAACTTGGCAATTAAAGTATTTATAGACACTTAATAGACTAGTTTTGAGCTTCTGGAGATGAGAATTTTTGTGCTTACTCTTTTACTGTGGAACATCATGAAGTGGGACTTCTGTCTGATCTTACTGAAAAAGAAATTAGAGGAGAATCTGAGAATCACTATGAAAATAATCTTTAATGAAACAAAAAATAGACCAAGAAAGATATCATACTTGTGAGAGGGAGACTCTTAAAAGACCATAAAGGGCAGAAGTTCACACTATTTTTAAAAACTTTTCAACCTAAAAAGTTCAGCGGTGATAACTCTGGCACTCCCAAGCATTTCTTGAGCGCAGTGGGTAAATGACCTACTCTCTGTACTGAATGATGGGGATTTGAGTAAGACAGGATCCTTGATCTCAGAGGATTTCATAATGTCATGGGGGAAACAGATAATCAGTGAATAGAATGGAGCTTATAGTGGGGGGGTCATGAGATATGTTCCAAGTCTGGGGAAGCACAAGGGAGGGGCTGATAGTACCTTTTTCCTTCAAGGGAACATCCTGATTTTTCCACTGAGAGAGAACCAGGGTTAAAAAGCATTTGGCTAACGGCAGTGAAGTGATCGTCAGTACATAGTATGGTAACAGTGATCTGGGCTTGTAGCTCATACCGTGGTTTTGTAGAGCACACTATGCTTTTCAGAGTGCTTTACTAGACATTGTCTTTGGGAGGTTCCTGTATGTGTGGATGAGAAAATGGTGACACAGAAAAGATGAATAATTCAAGTAAGAGTAAATAGGTGTGGAGTGGCACCCCAGGTCCCAGGTTTCCTGGCTTCTTGGCCTGTTTTCTTTCTCTGACCCTGCGGCCAAAGAACCAGGCCTTCATCTCCCGAACCATGTGTGATGGTACGTTGCTTTCCTGGGGTGTTATTTATATTATGTAAAAGAATGTTCCATTTTGACAAGTTAAAATTGCTTCTCATTCTTCAGCTTGGAGTTCACAAGTCACTTTAGAGCCCAGTTCCCTGGGCTTCCATTCCCCCCTACTATGCCCTCTCAAAGCACTCTGTACTTACAACATTAAGCACATAGTCCAGTTTGTGATTTGCTGTTTGTGTCATTCTTAGGTTATCCAAAGAACGTCTCCCTTGTTTACCAACATATGTTCAGCAGTTAGTGTCTAGGATAGAGTAGTCATTCAAGAAGCGATTGCTAAGCAACATCTTCATTTAAGATTTGTGTGCTATTTCCATTCTTTCAGGATACCCAGTATGTGAGCAGCTAACTTGTGCCAACGGAGCCTGCTATAATGCCAGTCAGAGATGTAATGGGCAGGTTGATTGCAGAGATGCCTCTGATGAACGCAACTGCAGTAAGTAATATGCTGAAGCTGGTTTACTGGCCAGTTACGCACATTTCTTCTCAAGTTTGTGTTCAGTGAATTCATGTTGGTGGCTTGAAAGTCAGCCGTGGTGGAGTGTTTTACACTGTGGAAACTGGCAGATAGGGTAAGTGAGGACTTTTATGTTCCTGGAGAACTGGTGATTAAACATTTACCAGCACACTGCTGTGTGGTAAGAATCTTTTGAAACTCGAGATAGACTCTTTCTATGAAATTAAGTGGCTACAGTAAAACTGAAATTCTCTTTTCTCTCCCCTTTTAACCTTGTGTCCCAGCTCACCTATGCTCGCGCACTGAGTTTCAGTGTGGCAGTGGACAGTGCATTCCTAGGACCTACGTCTGTGATCACGAAGCTGACTGTGAAGATGGCAGTGATGAACGTTCTTGCAGTACGGTGACTTCCTCATTTTGGGGCATGCTGTTAGGAATGCTCTTGTCTTTGTATTGTCCCCCCCTACTGATGCATTATTCTTTTCGAATAAAAGTGTCACCTCTGGCAGAGGAGGCCAGAATATCATGTAGGGCCCATGGCATGAGCCTCAGCAGTGTTGCTGAACTTAGACTTCTTTACTTTCCAAAGATCTGTGTAGAGTTGAAGTGTTGCTCATGAACAGTTTGCATTCTTTCCTTAGGCCACAAAGATACAGGGTATATTGTATTATTGGATTTCCTTTCTGGCACCTGGGCTTATTTCAGTGCTAAATTGAGAGGAATGTGATATCATGGAATGAGTTACTCAGAATCATTGAGTCCTAGACAGCAATTACCGTGCTTGTGGTCAAGTAAGAAAATGTTGGCCATTGGCATTTCTGTAGCATCTTTGTCAGTCTGTATTCTTTGCTCTGTGTCCATTTATAGCTATCTTGTTTTTCATCTTGATGCACTTGATTTTCATGTCCTGAGCCCAAAGCTACTGTTTTCTTCTCCCCCTTCTCTCTTCTTCTCTTTCTCTTTTTGTTCATTTTTGTTAAAATAGTTAAGGGACTAAATGGGCGCAGAAATTTCAGTTTCTTGGAGCTCAGTTTAGGTGGCAGGGTGAGCACTTTGATTTCTTTGTATCTTTGGAGTGTAGCTTTCATTTTTATTTTCTTCCAGGTGCTTATCAGACCTGCAAAGGCAACGAATTCACTTGCCCTAATGGCGTCTGCATTGCACAGAGCTGGGTTTGTGATGGAGAAGGTGACTGTGTAGATAATGCTGATGAAGATGGATGTGGTAAGGAGGGGAAGAGCTTCTGATTGGAAAGTATTTTCCAATTTTCAAGGAAGTGTTTTCCAGGTCTTGCTTTTCCTACTTTCCTTGTTAGAAATTATCTGTGTGACATGTAAGTTTCCAGATTGGCTGGACTGACAGGGTATTTTGGGTGAGGAAGAGTGGTTCCCCTAGCTTTTTCTAAAAAGACACAGAATTCAAATATAGCCTAAGTTGTAATCCTTTCCTAACAGTAAGGCCAAATAGATAGGACAGTCTCTCCCCCTTTACAGCCCTATCCGAGGTTTTCTTTTTAAGACTTTTATCTTAATTAGATTTATCTATATGAAAGCAGTAGTCTGGGGAAGGAGCAAAAATAGGGGAAAATGTGATTTGTCTTAAGACCTTCAACCATGAGGAAAGACTGAGCTGAGGATTGGTAGATGTAGGAGAGGCTGCTATCGGGAGAAGTGAGAAGGAAATTGTCAGTGATATTCATCCCCTTCACTGGGAAGTTACCAGCAGTTCCTCCAACAGCTTGGAAACTGCAAGTTACCTTTATGATTCTAGCCCGGATATATTAATAATGTTGCTTGTTTTGGTTGGGAGCATCCATTGGTTTCATGTTTCAGTATTCCAAGAAGTTGTGTTCCAACTTCTGGGTTATAATCTTTCTTGTACTGCTGCCAATTCACTAAAGAACCAAAACAAAACCCACCAAAAATCACACATACACACACACACAAACTCAGGAATCCTGGCATTACCTTGATAGCTCTGGTTCTATTGTTCATAATTTAATAACTGAATGTTCTCCTACAGGTTATTCATATAGTTTGTTGATAATTCAGGCCCATTTCTGCTTCTTACTCTTATAATTTGGCTGGGAGTTGCCTCCCCTAGAAAGACTGGAACCTAAATAATGACATTTACCATTCTTTAGAATC
Organism: Oreotragus oreotragus; assembly: GCA_006410675.1. Taxonomy (NCBI): domain Eukaryota; kingdom Metazoa; phylum Chordata; class Mammalia; order Artiodactyla; family Bovidae; genus Oreotragus; species Oreotragus oreotragus. The sequence continues at coordinate 157,480 of SJYX01004128.1, read as the reverse complement.
TCAATAAAAGGTCAGTTGTAGCGTTAGAAACTACTTGTTTATTGTGAAATATCGGTCATTTGTAGGTTTCTTGTTTACCTGATCTCTATCCCCTCTTAACCATGTATTGAAAAATGGCTGGCTCTGCCTCTTATATGGCCTATTGTAACTCTCTTTTTCCCCCCACAGAAAGCAAAATTAATCGTACCTTTGAGTGTTACCCAAATGAATGGGCCTGTCCAAAGTCTGGAAAATGCATCCCAGTTTCTAAAGTTTGTGATGGGACTTTAGATTGTCCAGGAGGAGAAGATGAAAGCAATATCACTGCAGGACAACAGTGTGGTGAGTATGGAAATTTATTGGGACATCTTTCAGGTAACGGTGTCTCTGTTTTTCTATAACAGATTGCCATATATAGAAAGTATCAGTTGGTGTTTGCAGAATGAACAATTCCAAGACTTAGTAGCTCTAACCAACAAACATTTGTTGTTTCTCACAGTCCTGTGGGTTGGCTACATTATTCTTTTGGCCTGAACCAGCTCACTCACATCTCAGGATGCCCCAGCAAAAGCATGGCCAGTCCAGGCGTGTTTGCCTGGTCGTGGGAAGAGCAAACCCCCGTGAACAAGCTCTTCTAAGCCTCGACTTATGTCATGTTTCCTAAGTGTTCTGTTGGCCAAAAGAAGTCACACGGATCCCAGATGTAATGGACTGAAGAAATGGACTCCATTTCTTGATGGGAGGAGTTTATAAATATCTGTGACTCTTCTTCCCCCTCCCCCTGCATCTCCTTCCCAGGAAGAATGGTTTTAATGGTAATTGTGATGACTCTAAAAGTATTCTGGAGATTTTATTCCCTGGATTATACCTGTGGAAAAAACATTGCTGGCTTTACTCTAAAACTTCTGGTTTCAGGGATCTATACTTGGAGTTACCCACCCCCCTACCCCCACTCCGTAGCTGTAGAATATTTCCCCACTATAAGCCATCACTTCTGTGGACAGCTGGCTGTCCATTAGGAAAATGCAATTCATGGCCTTGATTTCTCTCTGAATTATCTTGTAGTTGCCTGGCAGTGGCCGTGAACTATAAACCGAAAGTTTTGGTGATTTCTTTTCCATGAAAAAAAGAGGCCTCTATGGCTTCTTTTTTATCCCGCCCCCTGCATTTCTTTGGGAGCCCTTTTAAATAGTCCTAATGCAAAAGTTAGAAAACAAAAATTAGTTGAAGCTAGCTTGGATTAATTAGCTTTTTAAGTTAAAAGTTTAGTGTTTAGTGTTCAGTGGCTTGGAAATTCTTGGGAATATCCTTCTATTCTTTCTAGATAGAAGAAATAGATATCTAGATAGATATCTTTCTATTAGATATCCTGATATCTTTCTAGGCACAAAGACAGACTTTTGACCAGACGTTTTTCATGAACAGCACTTCTGATGCCTTGTGCTTACACTTAGTTATAATGAATTTTAAAAAATATGTCCTGAGTTTTTATTGCATCATACTGCAGGCTTGAATGGTGACAGCTTTTCTGTGTTACTGCATACTTACTGAGCTTTTACTTTGGAAAGTTGTTACTTCTTATAAATCAGCCTTGTCCGGAGATCACCTTTCATTTCACAAAGTCTTTTTCTCTGTTTAGATGTGAATCTGTGTCCGTCCTTGGGATGTGAATACCAATGCCACGAGTCACCAGGTGGAGGGATGTGTTACTGCCCCTCGGGTTTTATTGTCAACCAAAATAGAACCAGTAACTGTGTCGGTAAGTGACAGTCTTTCATCACAGTACTTACAGCACTGGGGGCACTCCCTTTAACATCCAGAAGTTTGTATTTGTGGAGAGGAGAATCTGTTAAAGAGCAACACAGGCTTCACTGAAAATCTGGCCAATATGAAGTTTTAACTCTGAGAAGCTTTTGTGAGGTGCCCATGGCAAAAGAGTGGCTGGATGATGAGTGAGTAAACTAGCTGCTTGTATGGTGCCCATGGCGAAAGAATGGCTGGATGATGAGTGAGTAAACTAGCTGCTTGTATGGTGCCCATGGCGAAAGAATGGCTGGATGATGAGTGAGTAAACTAGCTGCTTGTATGGTGCCCATGGCGAAAGAATGGCTGGATGATGAGTGAGTAAACTAGCTGCTTGTATGGTGCCCATGGCGAAAGAATGGCTGGATGATGAGTGAGTAAACTAGCTGCTTGTATGGTGCCCATGGCGAAAGAATGGCTGGATGATGAGTGAGTAAACTAGCTGCTTGTATGGTGCCCATGGCGAAAGAATGGCTGGATGATGAGTGAGTAAACTAGCTGCTTGTATGGTGCCCATGGCGAAAGAATGGCTGGATGATGAGTGAGTAAACTAGCTGCTTGTATGGTGCCCATGGCGAAAGAATGGCTGGATGATGAGTGAGTAAACTAGCTGCTTGTATGGTGCCCATGGCGAAAGAATGGCTGGATGATGAGTGAGTAAACTAGCTGCTTGTATGGTGCCCATGGCGAAAGAATGGCTGGATGATGAGTGAGTAAACTAGCTGCTTGTATGGTGCCCATGGCGAAAGAATGGCTGGATGATGAGTGAGTAAACTAGCTGCTTGTATGGTGCCCATGGCGAAAGAATGGCTGGATGATGAGTGAGTAAACTAGCTGCTTGTATGGTGCCCATGGCGAAAGAATGGCTGGATGATGAGTGAGTAAACTAGCTGCTTGTATGGTGCCCATGGCGAAAGAATGGCTGGATGATGAGTGAGTAAACTAGCTGCTTGTATGGTGCCCATGGCGAAAGAATGGCTGGATGATGAGTGAGTAAACTAGCTGCTTGTATGGTGCCCATGGCGAAAGAGTGGCTGGATGATGAGTGAGTAAACTAGCTGCTTGTATGGTGCCCATGGCGAAAGAGTGGCTGGATGATGAGTGAGTAAACTAGCTGCTTGTATGGAGCCCAAGGCAAAAGAGTGGCTGGATGATGAGTGAGTAAACTAGCTCCTTGTATGTCTGTCCAGTACCTAATGATGGAGGTTGTTCTTTTGATATATTGTGTATTGCTGTTTTATATATTTGGAAGCAGAATTATATAGCCATACTTGTTAAATACAGTTAGCCCTCCCTATCTGTGAATTCTTCAATCTCCAGTTCAGTCAACTGGGGAATCAAAAAAAGAAGGGGAGTGGGGTGGGGCGGAAAGTTCCAAAAAGCAAAACTTGAACTTTCTGTGTGCAGGCAGCTATTTACATAGCACTTAGGACTCCAAGCTTTCACTGCCAAGGGCCAGGGTTCCCTGGTCAGGGTACTAAGATCCCACAGGGTGTGTGGTGTGGGCAAGAATGAATAAATGAATAAATAAAATAAACAAGCACAAAAGAAACACTCTGGTTTACAAACCCTGGAGAAAGTCTGTTTCCTGAGTTTCTGACGTGGAAACCCTGCTTACGCTCTCCTCTGTAAGTGTGAGACTGCTCGGGCCGTCTGCCACTTGTCAGGCTGCTCCTCCCCCGATACTGCCACCCAGCTGCCAACCCCATTTCCAGTCTCAGTTCTCTAGGCCTTTCCCCTTTCTCTTACTAGAAAGGGAATTCCGGTAGAGATACCGGAAGCCACGTTCTCAGTGTTACATTTGTTTTTCTCTTTTTCCTCTCAATCCTAAAGAGAAATCTGGGCTGGGCCGCTTTGTAGTTGGAACTCGATAGGCCATGAAATGTTTTCAGGAAAAGGGATTTGCTCTTTAAGAATCCCTGGTTCGTTCTTGTGATACCTTGCAACCTATTCTTTCGTCTCTCCACGACCCCCACTCCGCCCCTCTTCTAGAGCCACATTTTCTAACATGTTTTCCACCATCTTTTCTCATACTTAAGCCTGTGATGAGGTTTGAGTTGTAGGTCAGAGAGAGGTCCAGGCTGCTTCAATTTTTTGCATCCCTTAAGAAATGAAAAACTTTCATAACAAGGTTTTTACATTTAAATCTATTAATGAACGTAACAGGATTTTGCAGTATTATGCTATACACAGGATCATTTCAGAATTCAAGGACACATTCGGTTCTACTACTCCTGGAAGTAGTCCGATACTTGGGCACTAATTCTAAGGTCCACAAACATCTTTCAGTCCCTTTACGATGTACCTAGGACTTGAGTACAGATGACCTCTTTTGGATACAAGCTCAAAAGTCTGCAATTTTGAGTTTTGTGAATGTGAGGCCCTCTGCTACCTGCAGAGACTTTCTCTGTGACCTTTCTTGTCCTTTAAGAATGCACCTTTGCCTCTGAGTTTTGAAGCTGGATTAACGTTTATTTCACATTTCTTTTCAAGAAGACTATGTTTTGCTTTCTTGGTAAAGAGAACCTGTTAGTTTCAATACATGACATTATGAAACCAGTTACACTCACTTCAGCTGAGCTTTTAGAGAATTGTTTAGGTCTGCTCTTTCAAGCATTTCAGTTGAACAAACACTCTCTGTATGCCTGTAATCCTCTGCATGCCTGACTTACCACAGAAGCTTCAGGTGTTGGAAACCCATGCAACGTTTATCAGCTTAACCGTGGCTCCCCAGGGGATGCCTCAGTGATTGTTAAGAATAAAATGGAATAATCATGACAGGAAATCTTTCCTTCTACCGTTCTCTGCTCCTGGTAGTCTTGACCTAGCTGTGGAGACTCTAAGGCAAGCCACCAGAGCAATTTACTGGACTATTGTTTTTGATTGACAAGGACATGCTGTTTGTTGAGGGAATGACATCGTGGTGCAGCCTTAGGGCAGGAAGGTCACTTAGCATGGTGGGATTGCACACAGCCAGCTGGATCAGAGGGTATCCGAGCAGGACTTTTTTTTTTTTTAATTACTCTCAAAGCAGTATTTGTTGGTAAGAGGGGACAAAGAGTAAAAGGGAAAGTAAATGAAGGTGACTTGGGTTGGGAAGGAGGATTTTGAAGCAGCATTTTATTGTTTTGTAGTTTTCATTACCTTTTCTAAGGTAATGGAAAGATCCTCTTTAAGATCCTCGGGTCTCCCTTTCATTTTTCTTGCCTTTCTTTTGGCTGACAATGTGGATATTAATTAGCCTTTATTCTTCTTTGTAATGATGAACAGAATCTTACTCAGTCATTAAAAGTGACAGTGTTTTATTTACTCATTTAAACCTGTACAGTACTTGTAACCCAGATGGTAGGAAGGGCATTTGCACCCAAGAATTCCTAGTTATGACTTTTCCACCCTCTTTTTGACATGAGAACTCCTGTTTCCAGGGTGACTCCAGATCCTTAGACATAGTCAGAGTGTCTTGGATTCAAAATGAGGTCGTGATACCCTGGGAGTTTGAGGGCGAATGTCCTGTACATTCCTACTGAAGCAAAGCCTCACGTGGTGTTTTCTCAGAAAGGAAGTGAGGGCACAGAAGAAATAGGTCAAATGTTGGCTTTTGGTCTATACCTACGTGTCTTTTTACCTTGTCATGTCCAAATGGGATTAATTTTTTCTTTGTCACAGTCCTGGGGATGAAAGATGTGCTGGTCTGTGTTGTTATACTTGATCTGGAGGGAAAATGGGAACCATTATCTTGATCCCAGGATTTTCTTGGTCTTTTTTTTTTTTAATTAATTTTTTTTTTCTTTTTTAGATTTTTGACTGTGCTGGGTCTTTGTTGGGGCATGTGGGTTTTCTGTCTAGTTAATGGCACTCGGGGGCTTCTCTAGTTGTGGAGCCTGGGTTAGAGTGCAAGGGCTCAGTAGCTGTGGGATCTTAGTTCCCCCACCAGGGATCAAACCCATGTCCCTTGCATTGGAAGGCAGATTCTTAACCACTGGACCACCAGAAAATTCCTTCTTGGTCTTTCTTGCTGGGGAGTCACAAGATGGTGGGGCATGCAGCATGTGTGGTAGAATTCAACTCACAGCTTTGCAAATGTTATCAGATCCTAGAAATTCTAGAGAACCCCAGACCTGTGAGTCTCAGGAATTATAATTTTCTTGAGAATTTTCTGAAGCCCTAGGGGATAGGAGTCTGTTGATTTAGGTTGTGTACATCATTCTTCAAAGAAAGAGAGCAAGGCGAAAGAGGGTGAAGAGTGGATATGAACTTCAAGTGTCAAATGAGATATTTGGCACCAGTTATCCAAGGATAGGATAATTTCTGTGCCCTTTAAGCTTTATAATCTTAAAGAAAGACATGTGTGTTTTTCTTCCCTGCCCCCATGTTGTATTGTTTATGTGTCAATTATATGGAAAGTCTTTTTATTATTTGATAGAACTGGGACTACTTGGCCATTGAACAGAGCTCTATTGTGTAATGGATTTTCAACAGGTACATATTAAATGAATGAATAATGCTAATGAGTAAGCAGAAGAGAATGTATTTTTCATGACTTAAAAATGATTTTAATTTTGGTGATGACTTTTGACATCAGAGAAAAGGATAAACAGACCTTTCCAGATACTTTATTTCATACTTTATTTGTGTCTCGTTGAGCAGTTGGATATAAGGCAGTTCTTTCTGCAATGATGGAGATGTCTGTGTCCTCTAGTATGGTAACCACTAATCACATGTGGCTGTCAGCATTTGAAATGTGGCAAGTGTGACTGAGAAATTGCATTATTAAGTTTATTTCAATTTAGTTCATCTAAATATAACTTAGAGAAGCTGCAGAGAGCTAGTGTCCACCACATTGGAAAGCACAATTTTAAAAGGATGCATTTATACAAAAATTTGTATTTTTTTAAATTAAAATTAAATTTTTGTATTATACCAAAATTTTGTATCAGGTATTTTGTAAACCATCGTTAGTAAATGAAATGCAAAGGCAATGAGTCCAAGCAGTGTTGTGCATCACCTGCAATGTTATCCTTTATGTAGATATTAAAGAACTTGGGTTTTCCTTAGTATGACAATGCCTATGGCCTGCCTCCCCAGGGGGTACTTTCTTAGGCAGTTGCATCACCAGATTCCTGTATAGCTTGTCCAAGATTTTTTTCAGAAAGTGCTCAACCCATGTTGGTAAACATTATTATAACTGGTTATTTCCTATGTGGCAGATTTTGATGATTGCCAGATATGGGGAGTTTGTGACCAGATATGTGAAGACCGAATTGGCCATCACCGGTGTCACTGTGTAGAGGGGTATGTCTTGGAGCGCCAGAAGCACTGCAGAGCTAATTCTTCTTGTAAGTAAATTAAAGACATTCGTGTTTCTAAACAGTAAACTTCTATCCTCTTTGCATAGCAGAAGTCAAAAGAAATATCAGCATTAAGGCAGACGGCGGGTTTGATTACCACAAATCAGATGTGGCCCCTGCTGTTGGAAGAATGGGTCAACATTAATTTCATGCTGTTAAGGACCAACTTGTGGATTAATAGTTGTTGGATTTTTAAAATTTTATTGATTGCTTGTTCACTTTGGGCCTGAAATAGTGTATCATCTACCACATAAATTTTATGAGTACATTTGACCTATTTTTAATTAATGTACCTACCACAGGGTGACAAACATCAATAGGCACTGTTTATGCAAAATTTTTTTAGAGGTGGTTCAAAATGGACCTGCTAAATTTGGATTACAGCTTGTGAAAATGCCCTACATTATAAGAATACTGTGGTATAGAAAAGTCATGAAAATTTTTGTCACTGTGGATTTCTGGGTAATAAGATCTTGACTTCACTCTCTTTTCCCAATTATTATTTTTTCTTTTCCCACACCTGTTTAAACTGCTGTTAGTGTCTTTCTGAAACTGATTTGCCCATCTATGAGTGGACTATTTTCTAGTTGTTTTTGTGTAGAAAATACCTGATATGCTGTGGACTAACTTTAGTTGCAACTGATTTTTAATATTTATTTATTTTTGAACAGGTGCATACTCATATTTTCAAAACTTTCACATTATTGAAAAGTTATAGGACCACTTCCCCACCCCCTATACCCATTCCACTCTGCCCAGTTTCCCACTTCTCCTCTCCTATGGATGATCACTGTTTATTTTAATTCTAGAGATTATTAAATGCATAATTAAGAATATGCAAATATAGACATTTAACTCTATTTTTACATATATGGTAATAAACTATACAGCTCCTCATTTTGCTAATGTTGCATACTATATTTTTAAGGGCTTACCATATCAATATGGAGAACTCTATTTTAATTTTGTTTTATTTTTATCTGAACTATAGTTGGTTTCCAGTGTTTTAGGTCTACAGTGTTCTTTAATAGTGGCAGAATCCGTTTTTTTGGATGTATATAATTTATCTAACTAGTCCTTTAGTGATGAACTTTTATATTATTTCTTATCCTTTGACATTAGCAAATCAGACTTCAATGAATAACTGTATTCATTTTGCATTCTTGTAAGTATATGCTTGTAACAGGTTTGGATCCATCATTGCCATGTTTTTCACATGGGGTGGTTTCCCATTAATCTTTAAAATGTGTTTTGTGTTTTATACAGTCTTAAGTTGCACCTGGGGAAAGGTGCCCATATCATCAAAGATACCTCAGTGTCATCAAACCAGCATGTAGGACACTTGAGTTCTTGACAGACTCTGTTCCTAACTTACTGTGATTTTGGACATTTCATTAAACCTCTTTGTGCCTTAATTTGCCCATCTGTAAAATGGGTAAAATGATAGGTATTTCTACATACACATTCTGATATGTATTTTGTGAAGGTTTAAAACCAAATAAGAAAAAATAGTTGTAAGTTGCTTCATCATCTCTGTTCACTTTAAGGACTGACAATGCCTTCCTTCTTCACATTTAGTTGGTGAGGCCTTTGTGGTCTTCTCCAATGGTCGGGATTTGCTAAAGGGTAGCATTCATGGAAACAACTTTCAGATTCTGGCAGAGTCTCAAAATCGTGGATTGGCTGTGGGTGTGGATTTTCACTATCGGCTACGCAGAGTCTTTTGGACTGACATTGTGCAAAATAAGGTAAATAGAAATTTCTGGAGTATAGCTTGGGACCTGATAGAACTCCAAGCACAAAGTGTTGATAGTTTTTCATTTTGGGAGGAGTAGGGAGGGAAGTTCCTTTGTTTTCTAACAAAAAAGGCCCTTGAGATATTTTATGTTAATCAGCACCTTTTACAGCTATAGTATTACATGTGACCTATTAAACAAAGCAGTCTATTATATGGATTAGCCTTGAGCAACTTTTAATTTTATTCGAAATGGAGTCCAAAAGCCTAATTAAAAGAAATAGTAGACATTCTTTCAAAACTGGATAGATATTTGGTAGTAATTTTTGAAACTTGATCATTTAAAATGTAAAAACTATTCTGCTTTCCTGGATGATAAAAATCAGATTTTACCTGCATCTTCTAAATGGAACTGTAATTGAGCATTGGGTAACAAATATTGACAGTATTTTGTTTAACAGCCAAAATTTCATTATGCTCTCTTATTTGGAAAATGTGTTGGATCTGATTTCAACTTTGAGTAATGCAACGGAGATTTTTAAAACATAAAATTTAGAGATTCTTAAAGAGTTAAAGATATTTTATTTCTTCTTACATTTCCTTGTATCCTTAATAAAATTTTAATTCAGTTAACAGATAAATTCTATAAATTTTCCAAAAATTGAAACTTTGGATTATTAGTAGGTCTGATTTAATAACAGCTAGAAATCAAAACAAACCATTTCCCCCTGTGCCACCAAAAATCCACATTGAATTAAACTTTCACTAACTGCTTAAGAATTAGAGATGCAGGCTTTTTAAAAAAAACTCAACTTTTTATATATGCCTCACATGCTTTTAACAAAATGCCCCACCACCTCCTATTAACCCATGATGTAAAATAAAATGTCTCTAGTAAATTTTTTTTTAGTTCAAATGACTGATTTCTACACCAAAGATAAGTCCCTGGAAAACTCTCCCAACTAGTTATGCTAAGAGATTTAATAATTTTGGTTTTTCTTTCAGGTTTTTTCAGTTGACATTTCTGGTTCACGTATCAGAGAAGTTCTCGGTGTTTCTATCGAAGACCCAGAGAATTTGGCTGTGGATTGGGTAAATAATAAACTTTATATTGTGGAGACCAGAGTCAACTCTATAGATGTGGTAGATTTGGATGGAAGCCATCGGATTACCCTTGTAAGTGAACATTTGGGACAGCCTAGAGGAATTGCTGTGGACCCAACTGTTGGGTAAGTTATTTGCAAACATACTGATTTCAGCATTTTTTGAGTTTCATTTCTCCCCCTTTAGATAAAACATCCATTGGCATCGTTGAAGATTCTTTATGCTCTGTACTGTAGAATCCTTGTTCATTTCATATCTCTTTTCATAGCAGCTTTAAAGGGGTTAGCTAAATATAATCCACTTTGAGGATGTGCAGTCCGAATATACCTACCAGTGTCCTAAAAATATGTGATGTTATTGGGGTATGAATTTTATGCTTAGTGTTTGCCATGTTTTCCTGACTGAGAGATTGAATTCTTTTTTCTGACTCACTCTAATAGTATCGTCACAACTAAGCCATTATTAATGTGATCACTCTTAAGTTCTGAAGTTGTTTAAGCAGTGGATAGATCTAAAACCACTAGGTGGTGTTTTGGAGGGCTTTGAAGAACGCCAGTTCTTTATGGCTCAGTACAAAAGAATTTAGCAAGAGGCAAAGTGATAGATAAGTGATTTATTAGCATAGGATGTTAGTGTTGCCCTGCCCTGAGTACTTAGTGGGTTACATTTTTATAATCAAAGGAAGAGAGAGGAGGTGGATAAGACCACCTTCTTTTTCATTCTTTGAGTCTTTGGTCATTAATTCCTCCTTTTTGTTGGGTGGGAGAGTTTTTGAGGTGTATCTAGGATCATCATGGCACTATGGGAAAAATTCAGATCTCAGTACGAGTGTCTTTCACTTTGAAATATCACCTTTCCCTAAATTAGTATTTTTGTGCATGCAAAGAACATGCCCTAGGTGTTAACTTGTTGACGTCACTGGGCAGGTTGTAGGCCTTATTTTCCATGATTGTTTTGCTGTTTGGGGGCATGTCTCATGCTTCTGTTTCATGGTTTTGTTGGTAAGCAATTTAGCTTGGTTTTGTTGTTAAGCAATTTAGCTTGGTTTTGTTGTTAAGCACACCAGTCTGGTTTTGATACTATGCCACTTGCTCTGCTTTATAAGTCAAGCAAACCCACATTGTTTGATGATTTTTCCACTACTTTCTTGAGTGCTCATTAACTTACTGTGNATGGTTTTGTTGGTAAGCAATTTAGCTTGGTTTTGTTGTTAAGCACACCAGTCTGGTTTTGATACTATGCCACTTGCTCTGCTTTATAAGTCAAGCAAACCCACATTGTTTGATGATTTTTCCACTACTTTCTTGAGTGCTCATTAACTTACTGTGGTCTCCCAAAGCCTCCCTAAAGTTCTCTATCTGCAATCCCTAATGGAGCTTTCTAAGCTAACAATCTGAATACTCTACTCTACCCCTACCCGACCTATCCCTTTTAGTGATTTCCTGTTAGAGACCAGTGTTGAGATGTCAGTGTTTTCTCCAGGTGTAAATTAAAATTTTTCTGATCTTCACATTTAAGACCAGTTATGTAGAGACTAGCTTTTGCCTAGATTTTCACAGTTGGGTCTTAGAAGTGTTGGATGAACTTGAGGCTGCTTAAGTGCTGGTGATTATTCATTTCTGTTTCATGATCTGTCCTTCCTTGAAAATGACGTATATGATGTCTAGACTGTGCCTTAGAATGAGGAATTAAGGAGGGAAATGGCTTGATAGATTTTTTTTTCCTGGTAGCTTTTTTGCTGGCTGTAAATAGAGAAGTGAAAGATGGGGTCAGGGAACAGGGGAGAAAAATTAAGACGGTTAGAAGAAAGTAATTTTTGAAACTTGATCATTTAAAATGTAAAAACTATTCTGCTTTCCTGGATGATAAAAATCAGATTTTACCTGCATCTTCTAAATGGAACTGTAATTGAGCATTGGGTAACAAATATTGACAGTATTTTGTTTAACAGCCAAAATTTCATTATGCTCTCTTATTTGGAAAATGTGTTGGATCTGATTTCAACTTTGAGTAATGCAACGGAGATTTTTAAAACATAAAATTTAGAGATTCTTAAAGAGTTAAAGATATTTTATTTCTTCTTACATTTCCTTGTATCCTTAATAAAATTTTAATTCAGTTAACAGATAAATTCTATAAATTTTCCAAAAATTGAAACTTTGGATTATTAGTAGGTCTGATTTAATAACAGCTAGAAATCAAAACAAACCATTTCCCCCTGTGCCACCAAAAATCCACATTGAATTAAACTTTCACTAACTGCTTAAGAATTAGAGATGCAGGCTTTTTAAAAAAAACTCAACTTTTTATATATGCCTCACATGCTTTTAACAAAATGCCCCACCACCTCCTATTAACCCATGATGTAAAATAAAATGTCTCTAGTAAATTTTTTTTTAGTTCAAATGACTGATTTCTACACCAAAGATAAGTCCCTGGAAAACTCTCCCAACTAGTTATGCTAAGAGATTTAATAATTTTGGTTTTTCTTTCAGGTTTTTTCAGTTGACATTTCTGGTTCACGTATCAGAGAAGTTCTCGGTGTTTCTATCGAAGACCCAGAGAATTTGGCTGTGGATTGGGTAAATAATAAACTTTATATTGTGGAGACCAGAGTCAACTCTATAGATGTGGTAGATTTGGATGGAAGCCATCGGATTACCCTTGTAAGTGAACATTTGGGACAGCCTAGAGGAATTGCTGTGGACCCAACTGTTGGGTAAGTTATTTGCAAACATACTGATTTCAGCATTTTTTGAGTTTCATTTCTCCCCCTTTAGATAAAACATCCATTGGCATCGTTGAAGATTCTTTATGCTCTGTACTGTAGAATCCTTGTTCATTTCATATCTCTTTTCATAGCAGCTTTAAAGGGGTTAGCTAAATATAATCCACTTTGAGGATGTGCAGTCCGAATATACCTACCAGTGTCCTAAAAATATGTGATGTTATTGGGGTATGAATTTTATGCTTAGTGTTTGCCATGTTTTCCTGACTGAGAGATTGAATTCTTTTTTCTGACTCACTCTAATAGTATCGTCACAACTAAGCCATTATTAATGTGATCACTCTTAAGTTCTGAAGTTGTTTAAGCAGTGGATAGATCTAAAACCACTAGGTGGTGTTTTGGAGGGCTTTGAAGAACGCCAGTTCTTTATGGCTCAGTACAAAAGAATTTAGCAAGAGGCAAAGTGATAGATAAGTGATTTATTAGCATAGGATGTTAGTGTTGCCCTGCCCTGAGTACTTAGTGGGTTACATTTTTATAATCAAAGGAAGAGAGAGGAGGTGGATAAGACCACCTTCTTTTTCATTCTTTGAGTCTTTGGTCATTAATTCCTCCTTTTTGTTGGGTGGGAGAGTTTTTGAGGTGTATCTAGGATCATCATGGCACTATGGGAAAAATTCAGATCTCAGTACGAGTGTCTTTCACTTTGAAATATCACCTTTCCCTAAATTAGTATTTTTGTGCATGCAAAGAACATGCCCTAGGTGTTAACTTGTTGACGTCACTGGGCAGGTTGTAGGCCTTATTTTCCATGATTGTTTTGCTGTTTGGGGGCATGTCTCATGCTTCTGTTTCATGGTTTTGTTGGTAAGCAATTTAGCTTGGTTTTGTTGTTAAGCACACCAGTCTGGTTTTGATACTATGCCACTTGCTCTGCTTTATAAGTCAAGCAAACCCACATTGTTTGATGATTTTTCCACTACTTTCTTGAGTGCTCATTAACTTACTGTGGTCTCCCAAAGCCTCCCTAAAGTTCTCTATCTGCAATCCCTAATGGAGCTTTCTAAGCTAACAATCTGAATACTCTACTCTACCCCTACCCGACCTATCCCTTTTAGTGATTTCCTGTTAGAGACCAGTGTTGAGATGTCAGTGTTTTCTCCAGGTGTAAATTAAAATTTTTCTGATCTTCACATTTAAGACCAGTTATGTAGAGACTAGCTTTTGCCTAGATTTTCACAGTTGGGTCTTAGAAGTGTTGGATGAACTTGAGGCTGCTTAAGTGCTGGTGATTATTCATTTCTGTTTCATGATCTGTCCTTCCTTGAAAATGACGTATATGATGTCTAGACTGTGCCTTAGAATGAGGAATTAAGGAGGGAAATGGCTTGATAGATTTTTTTTTCCTGGTAGCTTTTTTGCTGGCTGTAAATAGAGAAGTGAAAGATGGGGTCAGGGAACAGGGGAGAAAAATTAAGACGGTTAGAAGATAGATAACCTTTTTTTTTTGCCTGCGAATTGTGCATTTTCATAGTTGCTATTTGGAGTTTTCAACCCCCCCCCCTCCACAATTGGTCCTCACAGTCTCTGATTTTTTAATGCTTTAAAATTTCTCTATTGTTTTAAACCTCTATGGTTCTCTTATCAGCTAGAAGAGATTTCCATTGATCCAAACACACAATCTCAAAAGATATTTACTAACTAAACTTGTAAAATAGCTGATTCTCTCATCTTTTGTTTTTCTTTTGTAGTTATTTATTTTTCTCAGATTGGCAGAATGTTTTTGGAGTACCGAGGATAGAAAGAGCTTACATGGATGGCTCCAACCGTAAAGATTTGGTAACAACAAAGCTGGGATGGCCTGGTGGGATAACCCTGGATTTGGTATCAAAGCGTGTTTACTGGGTTGACTCCCGATTTGATTACATTGAGACTGTAACTTACGATGGACTTAAAAGGTAAGACTTTTTTTTTTTTTAATACATCTTTATAAGTTTGGGAGAAGTACGTAAAATTTATGGGGAGGGATACTGAAGAACTAGAATTAAAAGACTGCTTTGTTGGTTGACATAACTTGAATGATCTTTGTGTTGATATTTGCATGATGTGATCTGCTCTGAGTTTTAACTTGTTCCATGTTAACACTCAAATTTGATTTCTCTTCTCCAAACCCTCCCCCACTCCCAGATGAAGCACATTATTTTCATTAACTCCTGAGTTCATTTTTCTGGGTCCCTTAGGGTTTGTTTTGGAGAAGGCACTCCCCACTCCAGTACTCTTGCCTGGAAAATCCCATGGATGGAGGAGCCTGGTAGGCTGCAATCCATGGGGTCGCTAAGAGTCGGACATAAATGAAGCGACTTAGAAGTAGGGTTTGTTTCCAAAGATCATTTTATAGTTTAGTTTTCTATTTTCCCCCTAGTAAATAGGTTTAACATTATCTGGTGGGGATTAACTGGATTATACTGCTCTTATATATTTTTCAAACCTTAAAGAGAAATTCTGACTTTTTACCTGATATACTTCAAAGACATTTAAACAACCTTTGAATGAAGACTATGGCATACTTTTTTCCTTTATCTTCTTAGTCAGATTAGAGTTGACCATAGATTAATTTAATTGTTAACTATTTTACATCCTCTTCTTTTGGTGTTTTCAAAAACTGGTTAAAACAGCCTTTAACTTTTGACCAAGAAAAATTACTCATGTCAGTTTGATTTTTCCAAATGACTTGATCTTATTTTCTCAGTGAAAAGACCATGATACTTT
Source organism: Oreotragus oreotragus (assembly GCA_006410675.1). Lineage (NCBI taxonomy): Eukaryota > Metazoa > Chordata > Mammalia > Artiodactyla > Bovidae > Oreotragus > Oreotragus oreotragus. The sequence continues at coordinate 142,014 of SJYX01004128.1, read as the reverse complement.
TGTTTCTCCTTTATTTGTAAGGATGGTATCACAGTTTGCCGCCATCTCTGTTTGTTTAAATGAAGAGATTGACTATTAAGGTTATGACTTTTTATTACTGAAACTGGCTCCCAAAGTGAGAATATGAATTAACCTAATGACAAAAATAATCATATAAATCAGATGACGGAGAAATTGCCTTCCTTTTTTTCTCTTTCATGAACCATCCTCCACCTCACTTTGTGTGGCCTCAGTGAGTGACTGATTCTGTAGATGTGGTCATGGCAGCAATGTTGATTTCCTCCTCTTGTCTGGCATCTCTTACCTCTGTTGTCTTCCATTTAAGCAGTTCTGGGCACTCCGTCTCCACTATCATGTGATTAGCTGACAGTTTAATTAAGCAAGGGCATGTCAGTGGTAGCCCTGTGCTTTCTGCTCTCGAGAGTGACCTCAGAAATAGGTGTGTGTTTGCCATGTGTCAAATTTTCCAACTTGCTGTCTTGTTTCCTAGTGGCTGAGAAATGGTTCAGAGGTGCAGTGTTGTGAGTGGAGTGAGTGTTGAAGGTCTTCTACCAGATTTCCCATCCCTTGTTACACTCTTTCCCCTAGGAATTTCAAAATGATGTTTCACATCTTAGCCCTTTTATATGTGGGGCAGCCTTAAAAGAATGAAGAACAGGTGGGAAAGCAGTAATTAGCCTGGAAAATCCCATGGATGGAGGAGCCTGGTAGGCTGCAATCCATGGGGTCGCTAAGAGTCGGACATAAATGAAGCGACTTAGAAGTAGGGTTTGTTTCCAAAGATCATTTTATAGTTTAGTTTTCTATTTTCCCCCTAGTAAATAGGTTTAACATTATCTGGTGGGGATTAACTGGATTATACTGCTCTTATATATTTTTCAAACCTTAAAGAGAAATTCTGACTTTTTACCTGATATACTTCAAAGACATTTAAACAACCTTTGAATGAAGACTATGGCATACTTTTTTCCTTTATCTTCTTAGTCAGATTAGAGTTGAACATAGATTAATTTAATTGTTAACTATTTTACATCCTCTTCTTTTGGTGTTTTCAAAAACTGGTTAAAACAGCCTTTAACTTTTGACCAAGAAAAATTACTCATGTCAGTTTGATTTTTCCAAATGACTTGATCTTATTTTCTCAGTGAAAAGACCATGATACTTTTGTTTCTCCTTTATTTGTAAGGATGGTATCACAGTTTGCCGCCATCTCTGTTTGTTTAAATGAAGAGATTGACTATTAAGGTTATGACTTTTTATTACTGAAACTGGCTCCCAAAGTGAGAATATGAATTAACCTAATGACAAAAATAATCATATAAATCAGATGACGGAGAAATTGCCTTCCTTTTTTTCTCTTTCATGAACCATCCTCCACCTCACTTTGTGTGGCCTCAGTGAGTGACTGATTCTGTAGATGTGGTCATGGCAGCAATGTTGATTTCCTCCTCTTGTCTGGCATCTCTTACCTCTGTTGTCTTCCATTTAAGCAGTTCTGGGCACTCCGTCTCCACTATCATGTGATTAGCTGACAGTTTAATTAAGCAAGGGCATGTCAGTGGTAGCCCTGTGCTTTCTGCTCTCGAGAGTGACCTCAGAAATAGGTGTGTGTTTGCCATGTGTCAAATTTTCCAACTTGCTGTCTTGTTTCCTAGTGGCTGAGAAATGGTTCAGAGGTGCAGTGTTGTGAGTGGAGTGAGTGTTGAAGGTCTTCTACCAGATTTCCCATCCCTTGTTACACTCTTTCCCCTAGGAATTTCAAAATGATGTTTCACATCTTAGCCCTTTTATATGTGGGGCAGCCTTAAAAGAATGAAGAACAGGTGGGAAAGCAGTAATTTCTCAAAAAATTTAGCTAGGGCAGGAACTGGTCTATAAGTGCCAAGGCTCTTTTCTAAGAGGCAACATGGAAGTCCTTCTAGTAAGTATTGATAGAAATACATCTGCATCTTAAAATGTATCTTGACTATATGTTCTATAGTAGTAGCTAGCAACTTTTTTTTTTTTTTTTTTTGAGACTTCCCTGGTGGCTCAGATGGTAAAGTGTCTGCCTACAGTGCGGGAGATCTGGGTTCAATGTGAACTAATTCCACCTTTAATCAAAACTGTATGGTGTATCTCTTTTGTAACAGGATGACAGTAATTCATGGAGGTGCGAACATTCCTCATCCCTTTTCAATAAGCTTGTTTGAAGGACAGTTGTTCTTCACTGATTGGACAAAGATGGCTGTATTGAAGGCAAACAAGTTCAAGGAGACTAACCCCAGATTGTACTACCGCTCTTCCCTGAGGCCGTTTGGAGTGACTGTTTACCATGGCCTCAGGCAGCCCTATGGTAGGTCCCCCCAACAGAGGAAAAACCCTGCTTGGTACAGGCCTTGGTTAGAAAGGTTTTCTCAAAGTTCTCATGAGATTTGGGAGGTGTTCTCAAATGTTTGATGGATTATCTAGAGAGTTAAACTAGCTGAAATTAGCTTTGCAGATCATGGGTATTTTAGAGAAGTTGATGTATTTCAGAATTAAAATGCCCAGTCTACAAAGAACATAGAGATGTGTTTAACAGACATTTATTGGCATATGCAGTGTTCCAGATCCTGTCTACAGGCTGGAGAAAGAGCAGCAAATACACCAAACTAAAATTACCCATCCTTTGTCTACTGGGAGAAATCTCCTAATTCTACTTTCTAATATTACAGTCAAGGAAGCCAGACTCAGAAGAAGGAAATGACATGCCTAAGCGGCCATTTTATTTAGGTAGTGCCAGAGCTTTTTTTTTTTTTTTTCTTCTTCTTCTTCTTCTTCCTTGTATGACACCTGTTTAGCGTTGGGTTTGGTGTCTCTTAGGATAGTCACTAATCAACGAAATGAAATATTTTGATTCAGACATTGTTAAGACTTATGTTATTTTATAATAAGTTTTGTTTCAAGGTTTTAAACTGACATGACTGGACTGTGTCCATAACTCTTTTCTGCATTTGCTTATGCATCAGAGGAAAAAAAACCACAAACTAGGCTACATTGGAAGAAAGCTTAACATCAGTGAACAGTAATTCAGAGAAAGAAAGATTTAACTTTAAATCTCTAATGCTAAGTGATGAGTCTGGCTTTCTGGAGAAAGGCTATAAAGTAATTAGGCTGATTTAAAAACCCAAACAAACCAACCTCTAGAACTGATAGTTTTGGATGACTACCCTTCCTACATAAACAAACACTTCATTGGAAAATATATACTATATATATACATATATCTATATTATATACCATATATATAGTATATCTATATTATATATAATATATTATATGTATAGTATATCTATGTTATATATCTATATTATATATATATATATGAAAGTATATACTATATTAGAAAATATCTATTTGGAATGATCAAATCATGGCTACTAAACTCACATCTGCCCTTGACCAAAAGTATAACCCAGTTTCATCATCTAAATTATATTATTTGCCTCAGAATGATACCTGCCTGTGTTTCTCAAAATGAATCTACTTGAGAAGGTAAAGAGACTATTTTAAAGAGTAAGTTAAAGGATAAGAAAACAATTTCAAAAGCAGACATTTTTAACTTTTACAGCCTTGCATACAGTGAACTTTCTGAAGTCATTGCCTTGAGAATTGTTTGTAGATGTATACTGGTTTGTGTTTCAGACNGTATATCTATATTATATATAATATATTATATGTATAGTATATCTATGTTATATATCTATATTATATATATATATATGAAAGTATATACTATATTAGAAAATATCTATTTGGAATGATCAAATCATGGCTACTAAACTCACATCTGCCCTTGACCAAAAGTATAACCCAGTTTCATCATCTAAATTATATTATTTGCCTCAGAATGATACCTGCCTGTGTTTCTCAAAATGAATCTACTTGAGAAGGTAAAGAGACTATTTTAAAGAGTAAGTTAAAGGATAAGAAAACAATTTCAAAAGCAGACATTTTTAACTTTTACAGCCTTGCATACAGTGAACTTTCTGAAGTCATTGCCTTGAGAATTGTTTGTAGATGTATACTGGTTTGTGTTTCAGACATGTAGGGTTTTGGAATTAGATCTGAATTTGAATATTAGTTTAGTTGTTTAACAACTAAATAATCTTGAGCAAGTTGTCAAACCTTTTGGAACTTTGGTTTCCTTTTCTGTAAAATTGGGATAATAATGTTTACCTCTTAGAATCTTAGGTGGTAAATTGTCTTACAAAGTAAGTATCCAGGGAGGTTATTTGGGGGGAGTCAAATTTTAATCACTGATGCTAGCAGACAAAGTGACATAGTTACTGGGAGGATAAGAACCCTTAAGGCTATTCAATTGCAGGAATTTTTTTTTTTATTGGCCACTGTCAGTTTAAGAGTAGATTCAAGAGCAGCAATGAGATTGGGAGCAGTTAAATGGATGTATACAGTAATAACCACTAGCGATGTCTCCAAGGAGTTTCAAACCCATTTCACCCATAGGTCGCAAAATGGCTTCGCATGTCTTGGATAAATAAGCATTTCTAATTGAGATCTAACAATGCACATTTTTCCTTCCAGCCAGAAATCCATGTGCACATGAAAATGGGGGCTGTCAGCACATCTGTGTCCTCAGCCACAGAACATTCAATGGTGGTTTGGGTTACCGTTGCAAGTGCAGGCTTGGCTACATTCCGGATGGGGACGACTATCACTGTGTTGGTAAGATATCTTTCGGACTATCTTTCTGACAGTCAGCACAGGGCTGTGCGTGCACTGATTTGGGACTGGGCCAGCTCCCTGTAGCACTTCTTCACAGCAAATAAGCTTTTGGTAGCCCATGGGCATCTTCCTTTGTAGGCACCATTCCTTTTGTACAAAGAACATGTTTGAAGATGTAAATTTCCATCATTTGGGACACATTCAGGGTTTCCTTGGGTGACTGTCATTCCTGAAATAACCTTCTTTCTTTAAACTATGCTCTTGAAATTAATAGAATTTAATTTTGAGCCCTTTACTCTACCACATGTATACCTTTAGATGTTAGTCTTAACCCTAGTGGGAAGCACTTGCCATCACTTTTATTGACTTCTCTTAGCTCACCACCTTGCCAGTCAGGTAATCACATCTTGATCCCACCTCGCTTTATTGCTATATTTCAAACTAAACTCCGAAGTGTTGGGGTAGCTCATTTCTTCATCTGGTGTTTACTCCTCAGTTCAGATTTTCTCTCTTTATCTGCTTCTATGCTCTGGTTTTCATTCGTGCCTTAAATGCGTAGTCTTCCTCTTTGATCACCTACACATCTACTCACATTAAAATAACGCTCCCTCGTCTTCATCTGATGATGAAATGCACTCCTACAATATTTGTTTCTCTCATTTACTGTCCCTTTGACAACTCTCCTTTTTAATGCTTTTGACACATTCTTACTCCCTGCTGTTACTTCTGGATTAGTATGTAAATTCTCTTATTTTAACTTGAACAAATTTGTTCACTTTGTAGGTCACCCTAGATTCAGATTAAAAATCACCCCCATTGCAAAAACCATGTTCTCCTTTTTGATTTCCTGGCCCCATTGTCTCTGCCTTCTGTTTTGATTTTACACATCATTTCTTCTTTCCTATTTCCTTCATTCCTCTCCTCCCTTTCTGCTTTCCTTCCTTTGTTTCTTTCTAAATAATTTTCCTGGTTGCTGTTAATCTTCTTTTTTGCTGGTCTTCACATCTCCTAAACTGCAGAACGATTCTTGATATAGATCTCTACACAAAAGTTAATGTAACTTGAGAATTTTGATGGAATCATTATTCAGTTAATACCAATTTGGAAATGTTTTTTACTTATTTCTTGTATTTATTTCAGAATTATCAGATGTGACTTAGGGGTGTGAAAGTGATTTCTCTGGAGCTGGGAGAAGGCAAGAACCATGCTGTGGTTGACTGCGTGTGTCCTTCTTTCTACAGCTGCTGAACAGTTTCTGCTCTTTTCATCCAATCTGGCTGTTCGTGGCATCCCACTCACCCTCTCTCACCAGACGGATGTCATCCTTCCAGTGACAGGATCTTCTTCCGTTTTCCTTGGGATTGATTTTGATGCCCACGAGAAGGCTATCTTTTTTTCAGATACAAAGAAAAACATTATTTATAGACAAAAGCTTGATGGTACAGGTAAGAATGGTTTTAAAGTTTTTTTTTTTCTTTCTTGTTTTGTCTGTTTTCAGTAATAATACTAATCATTTGCCCTATAAAACTTTTGCATTCACTTCTTAAGCAGGATCTTTTACTAAGCTTGCTAAATATTTTTAAATAGGGAAATCTATAAATTAGGTCTAAGCAAATACTTCCTTTATTTTCAAAATAAGTTACAAATGAGACTGCATTTTAAAACAATTATTGATGTAATTGGACAGCTACAAATATTACCATATTGACGCTTCATAAAAGGAGGGTTAAATGTATGAAAGCTGTTAATGGGTTAATTGACTAGAAGCTGTTCCCTTTTCAAACAGCCAGATTGAGCCAATGGAATGTTCTCTGTATAGGGTTGCTACACTACCTAAATGGAATAAGAATATTTATTTATTTTTTTCCATTTTACTTTATTTTACTTTACAGTACTCTATTGGTTTTGGCATACACTGACGTGAATCTGCCACGGGTGTACACGAACTCCCAAACATGAACCCCCCTCCCACCTCCCACCCTATATCATCCCTCCGTATCATCCCCATACACCAGCCCCAAGCATCCTGCATCCTGCATCCTACATAGGACATAGACTGGCGATTCGTTTCTTACATGATAGTATACATATTTCAATGCTATTCTCCCAAGTCATCCCAAGGGAACCCTCTTACACTGTTGGTGGGAATGCAAACTAGTACAGAATATTTATTTTTAAAATATATGAATATATGTAAATATAGATTTACTGTAAGTTTCTAGTTGATTGGAATTCTGTTAAAATCTTCATAATCCTCACAGAAAGATAAATTATGGTCAGTCAGACCTTATCAGTTGGGTACTATCATGATCCAGTACTTTGATATTACCATCCACTAATGGGTTGAAAACTGAAGTCTGAAAAAAAAGAGAGTAGTCAGAATAACATAGTAACTAAGAGGGCCAGCTCAGGAGCTCACTGCTTAGTTTCGAATCCTGACTTCTCAGATTTCTTAGTTGTATAATCTTGGGAATGTTACTGTGAAATAGGAATAATAATAAAGACACTACATAACTCAATGTTTTTGATAGGATTTTAGGTTAATGCATTTAAAACACCTAGAATGATGGCTGGAAAATATTAAATATTTTCAATAAATGTTAGCTAGATAGTTGGATGGCATCACTGACTCAATGGACATGAGTTTGAGCAAACTCTTGAGAAATAGTGAAGGCCAGGGAAACCTGGTGTGCTGCAGTTCATGGAGTCACAAAGAGTTGGACATGACTTAGCAACTGAAGAACAGCAAAAACTATTATTGTAGCTGTTATCAGTGAAAAGCTCTATTACTCTGCTCCATGCTGCCCCAACTCAGACTTGCTCACTTACCATTCTTTTGTCCCCATGTTTCTAAATACTTACACTTACTAATACTTATACTGTTACTAATACTAATACAATTATTAGTATTAGTAATTAGTAAGTTACTAATACTTGCTAATGTTTATACCGTTACTGAGTCCAAGCTCATACAACTCACTGCATGGCAGGCTAGTAAACCTAGAGATGAGTTGTTCCAGTCAGGAATAGCAACTTTCTTTGGAAAGCCAACAGACCAAGAAATTGGTGGACTAGTATCCCAAAAACCATCTTACCCAAGTTAGAATTCAGGCCTCTTTTATATTAAAAGCAGAGAGGATTTGGCTGGTGAATCATTTGTCCTTGAAGCTATGCATGTAATCTGTTTACCATGTTCATATAAACTGCCAACAAAGCAAAAGCTGTTCTCTGTTCTGCAACTTTTTATCTCTATAGAAAGAAAGTAGAAAGTATTAGTCACTTAGTCATGTCTGACTCTTTGAGACCCCATGGACTGTAGCCTACCAGACTCCACTGTCCAAGAAATTCTCCAGACAAGAATACTGGAGTGGGTTGCCATTCCCTTCTCCAGGTATCTTCCTGACCCAGGGATCAAACCCACGTCTCCTGCATCACAGACATATTCTTTACCACTAGAGCGCCCTGGGAAGCCTTTCCCCCCTGGGAAGCGTGTGTGTGTGTGTTCAGTCTCTCAGTCTTGTCCAACTCTTTGCGACCCCATGAACTGTAGCCACCCAGGCTCCTCTGTCCAAGGAATTCTCCAGGCAAGAAGAGTGCAGTGGGTTGCTATTTCCTATTCCAGGGTTTTAGCTCTACATGAAAGAAAAATATATACCTTTAAATGTCACAGCCTTGAGAATGGGCTATCCTGTGTATTTTATCCCATAGGCCACATTTCTTTACAAAAGGTGCTGAACCTGCATGACTAACCACAGGCAGCAGAGAACAAAGGTTAGAGCTAAAGGAATAGATGCAATATGGAATCAGGGTTATTCTTCTCTGTTGCAGTATCTTTTCTTGATTTGTCATTTTAGACATTTATTTTCTGTGTTACAGATAAGGAATCAGCTCTCCTTTTCCCTCCTCTTCTCTCTAAAAAGCTAGAACGTAATTTTTTGTTCACTGCTAAATCAAGTAGTCTTTCATAATGACATTTCTTGAACAAATGTTGATTTCCGCCCGCCCCTCCCCGGAGTTTAGCAATTGCTCCATTTTAATTTGCTTAGTTTCTTCTATAGCTATTTTATTTTCCCCAAACAGATCTATCAAGTGCTTATCTGTGTATCTACATATTTATCAAATGCAAAATCTGTGATTTGTTTTTCCCCTCTGCTGTATAGTTGAATCTGGCACACAGCTCTTCTGACCTCCATCTGCTGTTTCTCTCTGCTGGTTTTCCTCTTTCTGGCAAGCCATTTATTTCTCTTTCCAGACTTATTTCCATATTTTGCTGAAACATGTTATAGCGTAGCTTTGAATGGGTAGGGTGGTATATAATTTGAGTCTGAATCTACTTTTATTTTGTCCTGCAACTCGATCATTTGACAAGGTGTAGGGTGAAAGCAGTTTTACCTCAGAAATTTGAAGACATTGATGCACTCTCTTCTAGTAGCCCATGTTGGAAGGCCTATGCTGTCTGCATTAGCATTTCAGTGTATATGACCTTTCTGGGGGGATAGTCTTTTTGTTTCTTTTTGGAAACTTTTAGAATCTTTTTGTGATCCTCTTCATCTTGAGATTTCTCTCCTAATCTGGAAGTTTTCTTGCCCCTGCTTTTTCTATTCAAGCATGTTAGGTTAATCATCTGTTTTCTTCTTATCTTTCCTTTCCTAGTTTTCATCTCTATCATTTCATTCTACTTTCCGTGAGATATTTTTTGGGATTTTAGTCTTAGTCTATCAGATATTTAATTTTCAGTGTTGAAGAGCTCCTTCTTGCTCTCTGATTATCTCTTTTTAAACATAAAGCCTGGGACTTCCCTGATGGTTCAGTGGCTAGGACTCCATGCTCCCAAAGAAGGGGGCTCAGATGTGATCCCTGGTCAAGGAACCAGATCCCACAGTCCTCAACTAAGACCCAGTGCAAATAAATACATTCATTAATTGAAAAATAAATTTAATATTTTCTTAGTCTATGAAAATATTAATTACATTAAATGATTAATTTTTCTCTTTCCATTTCCTTTGGGTTGCTTTTCCTTTTGGGGTTGTTTTCAGATGTCCTTTTTATGAAGGAAACTTAAATTTCTTTGAGCCTTGTTTGGTGCTGGCCAGAAAACTGTAGTATGAATGGGCCTCATCAGTTGGTTATAAAGCAGCCTTTTTGTTGAGAAGTTTCCAAATGTCAGTATCAGCAAATCCTTTCTGGAGATAGTCAATTTCTTCTTAGTAGATGCTCCTTCTCCCTGTTGGGGTGAGGAATAAGAGGGGGAAGCTGGTACCTGTGTTCTGGGAGCAGCGCAGATGAGAGGGGGCGGAGGCCCCTTCAGTTCAGTGTTCACAAGCATAATCCTCCTGTGTTCAGTTCCGTGCAGATCCCAGTCCTCTGTCGTGCCACATGTCCTCAGCCTGCAGCCTCTCTGCTTGAGTTGCCCCTGAGGAAAAAGAATCTCAGATCTCTTAGAGGGGGCAGAGGAGAGGAGTGCCATAGATGCTCGGGGTCTTGGGTTCAGCTGTTCCCCGGACCACCTTTTGGACCTATTTGTTGGCTGTGGTGAGTCTTCACTGTTGCATGTGGGCTTTCTCTTGAAGCGAGCAAGGGCTGCTCCTCCTTGTGATGTGTGGGCTTCTCATTGCGGTAGCTTCTCTTGTTCCAGCACAGAGGCTCCAGGTGTGCCGGCTTCAGCATTTGCTGCTCGTGGGCTCCAGAGTGTTGGCTCAGTAGTTGTGGCACACAGGCTTAGTTGCTCCGTGGCTTCTGGGATCTTCCCTGACCAGGGATCAAACCGGTGTCCCTTGCATTACAAGGCAGATTCTTAACCACTGGACCACCAGGGAAGCCTCTACACCAGGGTAGTTACTCACCCCTGCCTTTTTCAGAGTCTGCTGTCTCTGCATGCAGATAAGCTGAGCCTTCTGCATGTGTGGGTGTTGGTGCTCTCCTCTGCTGGTATATCTCACCTTTTATTTAGTTAGTTACCCCTTCTCCAGTTTCTTTCTCTTCATCTGTTTTTCTACTGGAAGGAAGAGGAGATAAACTTGTGGTTAATCTGTTATTTTGAACCAGAAGACCTTTTTTCTGAGGACTGGAATTACATCTGCAGAGCTACTGCACACAGGCTGTCTCCCGTAGGTGCCTCTACAAGTCAGCTTCCTATAGTTTTGGCAACTGCAGTTCTCATCATGGTTTTCTTTCTTCTTTTTTTAAAAAAAAAATAAATTTCAAGTCCACATGCTGAGAAAATTGCCTTTTAAAATAGTGGTTAAACTCTTTGCACTTTGGTTAGGGAGGTATTATGTTTGCTGTTTTTCCGAGTGAGAAGGTGAAATTCAATGAGTTTATGTGCAAAAACTGTTCAAAGTCAAATTGAAGTCAATACGGGCTGACCCTCAGGGAACTTGCCCCATCAGTGATCCTTTCTCTTTTTCAGCTTTTTTTGTTCTATTGCCTTATCCTCATCAGATATGCTGAAGTCTCTCTCATCCTAAAAATCCTTCAACCCACCCTCTATTTCATGTTCCTCTTTGATTGCAGTCTTCTGTCCTCAAGTTTGTGGACAAGCACCTTGAAAGTTTGCTGTACATTTTTTAAGCCCTACTTCCATATCTACATGTCTCACCTCTTTGCACTATGTCACTTTCTTGAAACCAGTCTTATCCTAGTCACCTCCAGTCACTTTGTTATAAACTTTCAGTTCTTATCTTTGGCACCTTAGTCATTTTCTTAAATGTTTTTTCCCCTTGACAACACACTCCTGAATTTCCTTCTGTTTCTTGACCATTATTTCTACTGTTCCTTAAACATTTATTCTTTCAGTTCAGTTCAGTTCAGTCGCTCAGTCATGCCTGACTCTTTGTGATGCCATGAACCACAGCACGCCAGGCCTCCCTGTCCATCACCAGCTCCCAGAGTCCACCCAACCCATGTCCATTGAGTCAGTGATGCCATCTAATGATCTCATCCTCTGTCGTCCCCTTCTCCTCCTGCCCTCAATCTTTCCCAGCATCAGGGTCATATCAAATGAGTCAGCTGTTCACATCAGGTGGCCAAAGTATTGGAGTTTCAGCTTCAACATCAGTTCTACCAATGAACACCCAGTACTGATCTGCTTTAGGATGGACTGGTTGGATCTCCTTGCAGTCCAAGGGACTCTCAAGAGTCTTCTCCAACACCATGGTTCAAAAGCATCAGTTCTTCAGTGCTCAGCTTTCTTTATACTCCAACTCTTACCTCCATACATGACCACTGGAAAAACCATAGCTTTGACTAGATGGACCCTTGTTGACAAAGTAATGTCTCTGCTTTTGAATATGCTGTCTGGGTTGGTCATAACTTTCCTTCCAAGGAGTAAGCGTCTTTTAATTTCATGGCTGCAATCACCATCTGCAGTGATTTTGGAGCCCCCCAAAATAAAATCTGACATTGTTTCCACTATTTCCCCATCTATTTGCCTGAAGTGATGGGACTGGATGCCATGATCTTAGTTTTCTGAATGTTGAGCTTTAAGCCAACTTTTTCACTCTCCTCTTTCAGTTTCATCAAGAGGCTCTTTAGTTCTTCTTCACTTTCTGCCATAAGCGTGGTGTTATCTGCATATCTGAGGTTATTGATATTTCTCCCGGCAATCTTGATTCCAGCTTGTGCTTCCTCTAGCCCATCATTTCTCATGATGTACTCTGCATAGAAGTTAAACAAGCAGGGTGACATTATACAGCCTTGACGTACTCCTTTTCCTATTTGGAACCAGTCTGTTGTTCCATGTCCAGTTAGTTCTAACTGTTGCTCCTGACCTGCATACAGATTTCTCAAGAGGCAGGTCAGGTGGTCTGGTATTCCCATCTCTTTCAGAATTTTCCACAGTTTATTGTGATCCACACAGTCAAAGGCTTTGGCATAGTCAATAAAGCAGAAATAGACATTTTTCTGGAATTCTCTTGCTTTCTTGATGATCCAGCAGATGTTGGCAATTTGATCTCTGGTTCCTCTGCCTTTTCTAAAACCACCTTGAACTTCTGGAAGTTCATGGTTCACATATTGCTGAAGCCTGGCTTGGAGAATTTTAAGCATTATTTTACTAGTATGTGAGATGAGTGTAATTACGCAATAGTTTGGGCATTCTTTGGCATTGCCTTTCTTTGGGAATAGAATGAAAACTGACCTTTTCCCTTCCTGTGGCCACTGCTGAGTTTTCCAAATTTGCTGGCATATTGAGTGCAGCACTTTCACAGCATCATCTTCCAGTATTTGAAATAGCTCACCTGGAATTCCATCACCTCCGCTAGTTTTGTTTTTTCTTTATCTGTCCTATATGCAATTGTGATCTCTAGTGTTCAACATGGGTCCTCTCTTCTAATTGTGCGTTTTCTTCCACATAATTCTGCACCTTCTGTGTCTTTTATTACCATCTAATGTAGTAAGTATAAATTAGTGTAAGGAAACGTATGATAGGCCATTTCCTGAATGCTTTTCCTCCTAACCTGGAGAATGAAGGGAAAGGTCAGGGAAGGATTCTTGCAGAAAGTGCTAAAAGTCTCAAACCAAGCTCACATTCTGGTGTTCACATCCACTGCACCAGTTGCCTCTTGGATACTTCACCTGGATATCCCACAGACCACCTGAAAACCAATGTGTCTAAACATTCACCATTCTTCCTCCTCTCCAGGCCTCCTCCCCCAAGGGAAAGGTGTCACCTCTTACCTGCTGCCCCACCCTCCCCAAATCTAGTGGTCACCCAGACTTCTTCCTTTCTTTTAGCTTCTATCGTTAACTTGTTAACCTCTAGCCATGCTTCAGAACGTGTGGAATCCTCAGGGTCTCTCCTTCCCGCTTGCACACCTTTTCTACAGCCCTTCATTCACCACTTCCTTCGGGAAGCCTCTCCACAGGACTTCGCTGGCAGTCCAGTGGTTAAGACTTTGCTTCCACTTCATGGGGCATTGGTCCAATCTGTGGTTAGGGAATTATGATCCTGCATGCCATGTGGTGGGGCCAAGATAAGTAAATAAATAAAAGCAAAACACCTCTCTACGCCTATTGTCATAGTTCGGTTGCTGAGTTGTGTCTGACTCTTTGCAACCCCATGGATTGCAGCACACCAGGCTTCCCTTTCTTTCACCATCTCCCGGAGTTTGCTCATGTTCATGTCAGTCATGCTGGTTAACCATCTCATCCTCCTGTACTTCCTGCCCTAATTTCCATACCATCCTGTGCATACCTCTATCACAGCAGCCAATATTCTTCTGTTGCTGTCCCTCTTGCCCTAATTGCCTCCCCTCACCTCTCCTACTTCACTATAGATATCCTGAAGACAGTGTCCACATTTCTGTTAAGATGCTTCACTTTTATATAACTCAGTTTCCGCATATGGAAAGTAGAGATAGTAGTAATTCCTGCTCTTGAGCTGTTGTGAGGATGGATGAATTCATGTAAAGTTCTTGGGCTCCTTTCAGGCTCATGAAGTGAAGTGGAGTGAAGTCGCTCAGTGGTGTCTGACTCTTTGTGACCCCATGGACTGTAGCCTACCAGGCTCCTCCATCCATGGGAATTTGCAGGCAAGAATACTGAAGTGGGGTGCCATTTCCTTCTCTAGGAGGTCTTCCTGACCCAGGATTGAACCCCTGCCTCCCGCATTGTAGGCAGACGCTTTACTGTCTGAGCCACCAGGAAGGTGGGGGCCCATAGGAAGTGCTCAGTATAAGCTGCTGTTAGTAGTACTATTGGCAGTATCATGTTTCCTCAATGTCTAGTATGGTGTCTAGCACACAGAGGACTTTCTTTGTACAATTTCTCATATAAATAAATGGAAAAAAGACTAGACTTGTTCTCTCAAAAGAAAGAGGTGTGATTGTTTACTCTGATTCACATTTTTTTTTTTTTAAGAAAAAGGAGAGGGGAAGGGATAAAAATTCACAAAGGAAAAAGTGGTCTTTGTTTCTCCTCATACCCAGTTCTGATTTCCTTCCTGGCTGCTGGTCTTTCCCAAACTTGGCAACTTTGTGGCTGTGAAAGGATTGTTGATGAGAAGGCTGGGCGGGAATGCCTCACAGATACCCCCCGTCGTACCTGGCAGTGTCAGCTTATCAGTGCTGTCTGTGGGTGGTGGTTGTGAGTATGTGAACTCAGGTATCTCGTCTTCAGATGTTCTGTACTGAGAAATTTTTTCTGAAAGGTTGAACAAGGGAGTAAATCCAGACCATACCACTGCTGGTTCTGTTTAACAGAATCATATCTATTCTTTGAGATCCAGACGTTTGGAGATGAGTAGATTCTAGGTTTATCTCATGTGTTGCTTTGCAGTTTACAGTTGCTTTTTTTTAAAGAATTTCATGTTACTGAAATATTCTTTGCATGCTCACACAAAGTTTAAATATGCAGTGATAGGAAAATGCATATCATATACAATATGCTTACTTTAAACCATGTCCATATTTTAATTTACAGGAAGAGAAATTATCACAGCTAACAGGGTGCCAGGTGTTCAAAGTTTGAGTTTTGATTGGATTTCGAGGAATCTCTATTGGACAGATTCTTCTTATAGGAGTGTCAGTGTCATAAAGCTAGCTGATAAATCAAGACGTACAATCATCCAAAATTTAAATAACCCACGGTCAATCGTAGTTCATCCTACTGCTGGGTAAGTATGTTCATGTTTTCTTAAGAAAACAAGTGATGCCATAGGTATTTGACAAATTTAGTAAATACAAGATTGAACCATGTAAATTGAAATCACCTTAGACTGTATCCTTTTAGCATATGCTGAAATGATCACTTTACCTTCTTTCAAAAACTTTCTCCTAAATTTTGGCTTTCCTAGCCTTCACTGAACTGTGTTTTTTTCATAGTCCCATAGGACCAAACAGTGAGTCACAGATTCTGTGGAGAAGGAATGAATATGCAGCAGAATTATCAGGAAAGGCTCAAATTCCTTCCCAGCTTTAATGCATTGATACAAAGCTTACCAAAGCTTTCTAAATCGTTCAGTAGTGTTCAGAATGAAAAGTCTTTCAGACCACAAAGTGTTTAACCACTGCATTGTTGATGGAGTCAGGCAAGAAAAGACAGCATTTCACATCATCTCTTCTAGTTCTTACCTTTTTTATTTAAATATGTTTGATAATTTGATAGCTTACCATAAAGTCTTAAGCCAGGTAGTTTATGTTTTAATAGAGTAATAAAAAAGTGATAACTGGTAACTTACTAAAGCCTGATTGAGGGTACATAGCAAACACTTTACATAGTGCATAATCTCATCTAATCCAAAAGCTGGTTTGTGAGTGAGTATATACAAGACCTGTTTTGGACCTCAGAGAGATAAAGTAACTTGCTCAAGGACCCACAGCTATTAAGCAACAGTTAGTATTAAAATTCCAGACCTATCTGACTGCAAAGCCTGTGTGTCTAACATATTTTAAAACTGACGATGGTATTGATAAGAAGTTTTATTGCCCGATAGAGAGTTAAATGTTGATTTTCTAGTGAATTTATCTTAAGCTAAGTCTTTGGCAGTGGGTTTTAAAAAAGTGTTAAATTCCTTTCCTAATCAGTCATTCATTTAAAACAATATGAAGTCACATTTCAGAAAGTTACCTTTTGGAAAACACTCATTTTAGTTCTTAAGGCTCACATGAAAGAGAAGAGCTTTCCTCCCCTATACTTATATTTTTGCCACCCTTTGAAATTAAAAAAAAAAGCATGAAAAAGATGTCTTGGGTAAGACATCTTGGGTACATTGATTTGGGTGCATTTTTAATCAGGAATGAAATGCTTTGCTGCAAATTTCTTGTGGAAGATTATTAAAGAGTCATCTACTAGTGGATCCTGGATGTTTAATCTAGAAAGAAAGTGAGAGAATATAAAATCTGTTTTTGTTTTTGTTTTGCTCATTGTTTATTTATTTCAAGGACATGTAGTATTAATAATCTGAATTGTGTCTTTTTAAAGAGCCTACTTGGTGACAATAGTCCTGAAGTCTAGCACAATGGTTCTCTGCCCTGGATGCTCATTTTAATGCTATTTGTATTTTCTATGTATTTTTTTTTCTATAAACCCCACAGAAAACTAGTTTGCAGCAATTCTCTGGAGAATCTGTGTTTGTGTTAAATCTAAGTTATGTAGTTTGTGCCAGTGTTAACGTCTTTGATTTATTAACTCCTTTTCTAGGTATATATTCTTCTCAGTTTGGTACCGTCCTGCTAAAATCCTGAGAGCATGGGCTGATGGATCTAACATTTTACCTATAGTAAACACTACTCTTGGGTGGCCCAGTGGGCTGTCCATTGATTGGAGGTACGTAGGAATCATCCCAAATTGCTGCTAAGGGAGATATTTTGCTTCTGCTGGGATGAAAATGTATGCATTAAAGTGAATATTCTGAAAATTGTTAGATGAAGCAGAATAGGGCAAGACTCAGGGAAATAGAAGAAGGATTTGATGAAGTATTGGTCATGTGTAATTTTTACAGGGGCCATCTTGAAGACAGGAAATCTTTGGTGTCAACAAATATATATTTGTCTATATGCACTATGGGAGGATTTTTGGAATATCAGATTTTAAATTTTAAGATATTGATCTGTCAAGGAATATAGGAAAAGGTAACAGGGTAAACAAGCTTAGAGATATCAAATACAAAAGCAGTTCATAGGAGAAAAAATAGAAATGTGTTTAACCTTTCAAACATAAGTCACACAGTATTTTTCCTAAATGTGAATTTAAAAAGGCAAAAACTAAAATTCTTAACTTGAAGATAACATTTCAGGTTTTCTAAGACATTTGAAAATCACTTCATGAAAGTTGCTTTGTTTTTCTGGGGAACATAAGACTATTAAACTTTGCTTCTGTTCAGTTCAGTTCAGTTTAGTCGCACAATCGTGTCCGACTCTTTGTGACCCCATGAATCGCAGCACGCTGAACACGCTGTTCAGTTGAATTGCTGTTGTTTAGCTGCTAAGTTGTGTATGACGCTTCTGCGACCCCATGGCCTGTCCAACTCAGTCGTGTCCAACTCTTTCCACCCCATGGACTGTAGCCCACCAGGTTCCTCTGTCCATGGGATTTCCCAGCCAAGAATCCTGGCCTGGGTTGCCGTTTCCTTCTTCAGGGAGTCTTCCTGACCCAGGGATCGAACCCATGTCTCCTGCATTGCAGACGGATTCTTTAATGCTGATCCACTGATTTTGAATGCCGTTAGTATAAGGTGTGCTTTTCTAGTTTCTGAATAACCAATAACCCAGTATTTTGTCATTCTAGTTCTTCACGATTGTACTGGATAGATGCCTTTTTTGATAAAATTGAGCACAGTACCTTTGATGGTTCAGACAGAAAAGCCCTGACCAATATAGCTCAGTTGACAAATCCATTTGGACTTGCTGTCTCTCAAGGTATGTTTTGAAGCAAAAGTGTTTTATTTATACTGTGCAAGCTGTATAAAACTCACCCTCATTTGGCAATCTCATAATTGCAGAAAAACTGGTCACTTATGAAATGGTGCTCTGTGTCTAAATAAAACATTTGGTTTGTTGATGAAATATTAATTTTTTCTGTTTGAGACATCTTTATATAACAGTGCATCTGTTTTCTTCCTCCTATCTCCCCTCTTGTGAGTATAGGCATATTCTTCTGGGTTCAGTTGCTGGGAATAAGAATCTAGCTTGGCACCACAAAACAGGTGGTTTGCTTATTCTTGATAATAGAGTTTCTGTGAATGATTGTGTAGCATGTGCCAGGCCAAGAGAGTAAGGAGAAACTAAGATCTACTCTGGTTCTGCTTGACAAACCGTAATTAATCTAGTTAGAGAGGTGCCATTTTGTGATCCACCAAAGCCCCTACACTTACGCTAGCTGTGTCTCAGGTTGAAACTTAGTATTTTGTCATTCTAGTTCTTCACGATTGTACTGGATAGATGCCTTTTTTGATAAAATTGAGCACAGTACCTTTGATGGTTCAGACAGAAAAGCCCTGACCAATATAGCTCAGTTGACAAATCCATTTGGACTTGCTGTCTCTCAAGGTATGTTTTGAAGCAAAAGTGTTTTATTTATACTGTGCAAGCTGTATAAAACTCACCCTCATTTGGCAATCTCATAATTGCAGAAAAACTGGTCACTTATGAAATGGTGCTCTGTGTCTAAATAAAACATTTGGTTTGTTGATGAAATATTAATTTTTTCTGTTTGAGACATCTTTATATAACAGTGCATCTGTTTTCTTCCTCCTATCTCCCCTCTTGTGAGTATAGGCATATTCTTCTGGGTTCAGTTGCTGGGAATAAGAATCTAGCTTGGCACCACAAAACAGGTGGTTTGCTTATTCTTGATAATAGAGTTTCTGTGAATGATTGTGTAGCATGTGCCAGGCCAAGAGAGTAAGGAGAAACTAAGATCTACTCTGGTTCTGCTTGACAAACCGTAATTAATCTAGTTAGAGAGGTGCCATTTTGTGATCCACCAAAGCCCCTACACTTACGCTAGCTGTGTCTCAGGTTGAAACTTTCTGCATGCGTGCTAAGTCACTCAGTTTGACTCACAAAGTATCTGACTCTTTGCGACTCTATGGACTATAGCCCTCCAGGCTCCTCTGTCCATGGAATTCTCCAGGCAAGAATATAGGAGTGGGTTGCCATGCCCTCCACCAGGGGATCTTCCCAACCCAGGGATTGAACCCATGTCTCCTGCATTGCAGGTGAATTCTTTTCCACTGAGCCACCAGGGAAGTCCTGAAATTTCCTACTGTGAATAACTGGCATACTGCTTTAAAAAAAAAGTAGACACTGACTATAATTCAAAGACTTTCTCATACACATGTAGTATGGAATGAATAACTAGGAAATATATTCCATATTCCCCCCTGTTTTCTGTGGAGGAGTGCATGTTATTTTAAAATATTTTAAGTGCTCTTGTGAGATTTTTGAGTCAGTTATAAATATGCAGGCCCCCTCTCCCCAGCCTGTGCATTCTTTTCCCCTTTCTACTAATGCTGTCCGACACAACCTATTTGTTCTCACATAGGAACAGTATAAACATGTTAAATTTTCTCTGCTGTTTGCTGGAATATTTTGGAATTAAATACAAATGCAGTTTTTATTTAATTGCTGGTTTGCAGTTTGATTGCCACTCAGGCTAAGTATGATTTAGTGAGTCCAATGACTGATTAGTCACGGATTAGACCATAGGTAAGGAAAACTGATTTTATAATAAAATTTGTGACATCTTAGTCATTTTCTGGTCAGTTGGAATTTTTAGTTGGTTATTGCTTTTTCCTCTGGAAAACTCTATTGAAATATGCATTTATTTCCCTGCTTTAGTATCTTAGGTAAAAAGAACACAATTGAATTTTTGATGTTTAAAATCTTGTATGGCCTCTTCCATTTTCAGCTTTGTGGAGCATTATTGTCTTTTAAGGTATAGGAATACTTATGTAGATAAAATTTTATTGATCCCTAAACATGCACTAACATTTCCTTCTTGAACTATGTCTTTGCTTTGCCTTCTCAAAGCTCATTTTGAAATTTGAGAGTCAAATTTTAAAAAAAGTTCTCATTAAACATGGGATATAAAATGTTTGACCTGGAAGAGAACTTAGAGATGAATTTTACTAGAAACATGAGCCCCTACACAGTGAAGATCACTCAGCAGTTTAGTGCTCAAGCTAGGATAAGAACTCAGTCTCCTGAGGCATCATCTCATATTGTATAAAAGAATCCTGAGATTAAAAAAATTTTTACCCATAGAAGTCTAAGCCCAATTACTATTAAGTACCATCACAATATTCCATATTCCAATATTCTTCCCTGAATCTGAACACTACTATTATTAAAAAATATAGGCTTCTTCTAGGTAAAATCTCTCTCAGATATCTATACTAGCAACTCTTTCTACTGTTTTTATTCCCTAGCACTCTGTGTCAGCAAGTATTCTTCCAACTCTATCGTTTTATTAAAGGTCCTTAGCTTTAGAGGCTCAAAAGTTAACAAATAAATTTTTTCTTTAAGAAAAAAAAAAAATATATATATATATATAAGCTTCTAAAGAGCCATTTCTAGAATTGCAAGTTAGGGAAAACAGAAACATTTATTTAAACAGATACTTATGAAAGAAGCTTCCCACATTTAGAAGCATTACAAACATATTGCATTTTCCCAGGTTGAGCTGTGGCGAATAAACTTATCACCATATTTCTTCTTAGACTATATATACGTTACTGACTGGAGACGTGGTATTATTCGATTCGGGAAATACAATACCGGACAATCGGTTATTCTCCGAAGTGGTGTTGGTTCTGTAATGCGTGCGAAAGTATATGATTCTAGAGTCCAGACAGGTGAGTAATGTTGCCAGGTTGTTTTGTATGGATGTATTTAATACGGTGGCGCCTTTTACCTTTAAATACTTCTTATTTACTATAACTCCTGATAGTTTTATCTTCCTGTCACTGAGATAGTTTTAATGTGTAAGAATTTCTATTCACCTCTACTAACTTTAAGCATATGGGAGGAAAAACACGTTTCAGCACTTCTCTGTATTTAGACTGGATGTGTCATTTGGCGTGTTCCTTTCCAAGAAGAAGTCAGTTTCTAATATTGGGTCTGACAAGTATTCTTTTCCATTCATTTTTCGTCACAAACCAAGCCTGTGATCAACCTAAAAGGAATGTGCTTAACTCCCCTGTTTGGGGGCATTGCTTTTGCAGGGTCTAATGCCTGTAACCGACCCACCAATCCAAATGGCGACTGCAGCCACTTCTGCTTCCCAGTGCCGAGTTCCCAGCGGGTGTGTGGCTGCCCCTATGGAATGAGTCTGGCTTCTGACCATTTGACATGTGTGGAGAACGCCTCCCAAGAGCCGCCGGTGGAGCAGTGTGGCCCTCTTTCCTTCTCCTGTCACAACGGCAGATGCGTGCCCCTTCGGTATCGCTGTGATGGATTTGATGACTGTCTTGATAACAGTGATGAGGTTCAATGTACCACATCTAGTAAGTAGCTTATACATTAGTGATACATCCTATGATCTATATAGAGAGAGGTGTGCTTTAAAAAAAAAGGCTTAGGTTATCTCTATAGGAAAAAAGGAATATGTACTCTAAAGGGTTTTAGAAAGCTAGACGATGAATATTATTCATAGATAATGTTGCAGATGATTTCTAGCATTATTTGGACTATCCTCAATAAAATTTTTTTCTGATATTGGATGGACATGCAGAGTCACTGCATCTTGGCCTCTCCTACCCCAAATAAACGGGAATATATATATATATATAAGCTTCTAAAGAGCCATTTCTAGAATTGCAAGTTAGGGAAAACAGAAACATTTATTTAAACAGATACTTATGAAAGAAGCTTCCCACATTTAGAAGCATTACAAACATATTGCATTTTCCCAGGTTGAGCTGTGGCAAATAAACTTATCACCATATTTCTTCTTAGACTATATATACGTTACTGACTGGAGACGTGGTATTATTCGATTCGGGAAATACAATACCGGACAATCGGTTATTCTCCGAAGTGGTGTTGGTTCTGTAATGCGTGCGAAAGTATATGATTCTAGAGTCCAGACAGGTGAGTAATGTTGCCAGGTTGTTTTGTATGGATGTATTTAATACGGTGGCGCCTTTTACCTTTAAATACTTCTTATTTACTATAACTCCTGATAGTTTTATCTTCCTGTCACTGAGATAGTTTTAATGTGTAAGAATTTCTATTCACCTCTACTAACTTTAAGCATATGGGAGGAAAAACACGTTTCAGCACTTCTCTGTATTTAGACTGGATGTGTCATTTGGCGTGTTCCTTTCCAAGAAGAAGTCAGTTTCTAATATTGGGTCTGACAAGTATTCTTTTCCATTCATTTTTCGTCACAAACCAAGCCTGTGATCAACCTAAAAGGAATGTGCTTAACTCCCCTGTTTGGGGGCATTGCTTTTGCAGGGTCTAATGCCTGTAACCGACCCACCAATCCAAATGGCGACTGCAGCCACTTCTGCTTCCCAGTGCCGAGTTCCCAGCGGGTGTGTGGCTGCCCCTATGGAATGAGTCTGGCTTCTGACCATTTGACATGTGTGGAGAACGCCTCCCAAGAGCCGCCGGTGGAGCAGTGTGGCCCTCTTTCCTTCTCCTGTCACAACGGCAGATGCGTGCCCCTTCGGTATCGCTGTGATGGATTTGATGACTGTCTTGATAACAGTGATGAGGTTCAATGTACCACATCTAGTAAGTAGCTTATACATTAGTGATACATCCTATGATCTATATATAGAGAGGTGTGCTTTAAAAAAAAGGGCTTAGGTTATCTCTATAGGAAAAAAGGAATATGTACTCTAAAGGGTTTTAGAAAGCTAGACGATGAATATTATTCATAGATAATGTTACAGATGATTTCTAGCATTATTTGGACTATCCTCAATAAAATTTTTTTCTGATATTGGATGGATATGCAGAGTCACTGCATCTTGGCCTCTCCTACCCCAAATAAACGGGGTCTAATCTATAGTACTGGAGAGAATGGTATCATGAAATAAATGTTTTCAAAAATAGCTTTTGAAAATCTCATGTCCTATATTCCTTTTTCTTCCTGTAAGTGTAAAATGGATTATGGGTGAAATGGTGGTTTTAACCTTTATAATCTTTTGATGGTAATCCAATTTGTAATAAATACTANGGTATCATGAAATAAATGTTTTCAAAAATAGCTTTTGAAAATCTCATGTCCTATATTCCTTTTTCTTCCTGTAAGTGTAAAATGGATTATGGGTGAAATGGTGGTTTTAACCTTTATAATCTTTTGATGGTAATCCAATTTGTAATAAATACTATTGTGATCTCATGAATTTCTATCAAGGAGACATTGATAGAAATAGCATTTGAAAATGAAAGTGCTCGTTTGTACATTTTTGAAATTTCTAAAGGTTTATTTTGTTTTGTTTTATTTTGCACTTGTCTTTTTTAAAAGTGCAGATTTTTACATCAATGTTTTATCAATTTCAAATGAGCCATATGATGAGAGGAAGCATAGCTTAGAAGCAAAGGATGGGCCTTACAGTCGTGACAACTAGAGCTTTGGTCTTGGGCAGATGCCTAAGCCTCTCAAAGCCTCAATTTCCTCATCTGTAAAAATGCAGATAATTATATGTACCTGGCAGTATCCTTGTGAAGATTCAGAGAGAAAAAAAATATGTAAATAATAGTTGCCAAATAGACATCAGCGAATGATGATGCCTTTCACATTTTGTATAACGCTCCCATTGAAAGGTAAGATCTCATTTAAAAGGCTGTAAAAACCAATGTCTTTACGACCAATTTGTTTCTATTGTAGATGCTACCTGTTCACCTTTAGCATTTGAGTGTAAACGCGAAGGACACTGCATTCCCTCAATGTGGCGATGTGATGGAGAAAACGACTGTCTGGATGGCAGCGATGAGCAGAACTGCCCCACTCGAGCACCCACTTCCTGCCGTGCTGATCAATTCACCTGTGACAATAACTTCTGTATCCCAAGGAGCTGGGTCTGTGACACAGATAATGATTGTAGGGATGGATCAGATGAAAAGTCATGCAGTAAGTTTTGAACTGATTTCTCTTGGCTGGTCAGCCTATTAAATAGATTTGAACCATGAATAGGCCTTGAGTACTTTCCTTGAATGCTCATATAATTTTCATTGTATCTTAGCTACTTCTGTTCCATCTGTCAACCAGTGTATTAATAGGCTGTAAAAGCAAAGACATGGGAAGTCTTGCTAAATATTTTCTATGGAAGCAAAACAAGGACTGTCTTTGATATCTAACTACTATCCCGATGGAAACTGGAAAATAAAAATCCCACAACTAACTGTTCAGATATTTAAAATAATTCCGCTTTCTAAATCATATAAACACACCCAGATGTTTAGCTACTGGTTTTTCTTTTCATTTATACAGGCAGAAAGACAATAGAATAAAAAGGCAAAGAACATTTCAATTTCATTAAATCTTACCCACCTGCACAGAGGGGGTACAGAGTTCCCTGGACTAAGTTCTGTTTTGGTTGCATGATTTGGCTAGTTCCTTTTTTTCAGGACTAGATAAGCTTTAAGATCCCCTCTAGCTCTCACATTCTGTGACTATATTATGATTCCTATTTTGGGTCGTGGAGGCAGCCCGTCTGACCCTAAGGCTATGTCTCTTCAGCCAGCTAGGGTCCTGGTTTTGAGGATAGTTCTGCTTAGACTTAGGATTAGATTCAGTTATCATGATCCAGTTAAATCCAGCTATCATGTGGACCATGCTCCATGACCACAGGCCATCCTGTCTTTGGGCTGGAGTTCATTGCTTAGCTGTGCAGAAGAGTCTTGGACTTCATAGTGTTCATGAGGTGTAGTCCAAAGCAAGCCCATGATGCTTATCTTCTACGTATGGTCTGTTTTTCAAAGTATCCTCACAGTTTCTGACTCTGACCTATATTATTTCTGTTCCTCTCTCCAAGAACGCGATCTGCCTGATGTGCAGGAATTTTGAGCACACATACAGCTGAGATAATTTATGTATTTCCTAAGCATTGTACAGTTCGGCTCTGGTACACATTGGACAGGAAATAAACTATTAACTTGGTTTTGTTTTTGGATGACATTAGATAACACCCAGACATGTTCACCTACTCAGTTTCACTGCCCTGGTCACCGATGTATTGCCCTACCTTTTGTCTGTGATGGGACCAAGGACTGTGCTGACGGGTCTGATGAGATTGGTTGTAGTAAGTACATTGTTTTTCTTTTTTAATTAATTAACTAATTGCTTAATTAATCTATTGAGGTTATAAGTCTGTAACTGATTTATATGTTTCAGGTGTACAACATACTAATTAACATTCAAAGATTAAATCCATTTATAATTGTAAGATATCAGCTGTATTCCCTTTGTTGTGGAATATATTCCTGTAGCTTACCCCTATCTTGCCCCTGCCCCCTTCCTTCTGCCCAGTGTTAACCACTTGCTTGTTCTCTATGTCTGTGAGTCTGTTTCTTTTTGGTTATTTTCATTAGTTTGTTTTAGTTTTTAGATTCCACATATAAGTGACATTACATGGCATTTGTCTTTTTCTTTATGACTAAGTCCATCCACGTTGTTGCAGATGGCAAAATTTCATTCTTTTTTATGGCTGAGTGGTGCTCCATTGTGTGTATGTATGTGTATATATATATATCACATTTTCTTTATCTATTCCTCTGTTTATGGACAAATAAGGTGCTTACCTATCTTGGCTATTGTAATAATGGTTTATTTTTATTCATGATGTTTAGAAAAATTTCAATGTTCAATTGTTCCTTGGGTTAATTTCCAATATTTCTCTCCTTTTCAGTAATTAACTGCACTGCTTCTCAATTCACATGTGTTAGTAATGGTCAGTGTATTAGCAAGACGTATCGTTGTGATGGTGTGTTTGACTGTGATGACCACTCTGATGAGACAGATTGTCGTAAGTACCATATACCTAGCATGTTTCAGGTGACGGGTCATGTCTTATTTACCAGCATTGCTCTTACCACAGATTTTCTCTTAGATAAGCTAGAGGGAAGGCAGCTTAATTAACAAAACATTGTCCCAGGACCACAGTATTGATTGTATAAGAAAATCAAATCAACATCACCAAATAGGGATAAATTGTGAATCAAGTAGTTGTAAATGGGCACTTTCAAATTGTCTTTTGAGTAGGTTAAATATTTCTCAGGTATTTTTCTTTTTGGTATTCCCGGGGGCATTCAGAATTAGTGGGTTTCAATGAAGTTTGCCATATATAAAGATATTTTAATGGTTTCTTTTAAGTCTCAATAGGGAGGTCACATCAAGCAAATCATTTGTTTAGTATCTGCTAACATGTTTTCTGTGGTCTTTGTTCTGGGAGTCTAATAGAAAGTAAGAAACAAAGCAAGACAGATAGTTAATAAGGGCTTTGTAGAAATGATACAGATAAAATTCAATGAAGGTTCTGAGAAAAGAAATTTTTTGAGGGTTCAAGGAGGACTTCGTGGACTATAAATCTGATGGACCGTATAAACTTCACAGGCTGTAGACCTAATAATGGAAAGGATTTGTTATTGCCATTTTTATATTAAACAAGATGAGGTGGATCATAAAAAGTAGGTTTCTATCAATTCTCCTCCCTAATCAGAAAACAGGGTTTCCCTGATGGCTCAGTGGTACAGAATCCACCTGCCAATGCAGGAGATGAGGGTTTGATCCCTGGGTCCAGAAGATCCCTGGAGAAGGAAATGGCAGCCCACTCCACTATTCTTGCCTAGAGAATCCCATGGACCGTGGAGCCTGGTGGGTTATAGTTCCTGGGGTCGCAAAGAATCGAACACAACTGAGTGACTATAACAACAACAATCAGAAAAGGATGGTTTAAATCTATGGATAAAAGAAAATATAAATACCCAGAAATTCTTAATCACTGAAGTTTCTGTTTCACATTGAAAACATGGAATTCTTCTCAGGTGATCTGAGGTTGAAGTGCTATTGCCTCTAGCTTTCTATTACCTTACAAGGTCCCTGGGAGAGAGTTTGGGTTTACTCTTGTGAAATAGGCAAGCATTCAATAAGAACTGCTTGATGAATAGTGGAAAGTTTGCAAAGAATGGAAGATTTACAGTCATCTTGTCTTCATCATCATCAGTTCAGTCACTCAGTCATGTCCGACTCTTTGCGACCCCATGAACCGCAGCACGCCAGGCCTCCCTGTCCATCATCAACTCCCGGGTGTTGCTGCTGCTGCTGCTGCTGCTAAGTTGCTTCAGTCATGTCCGACTCTGTGCAACCCCATAGATGGCAACCCACCAGGTTCCCCCATCCCTGGGATTCTCCAGGCAAGAACACTGGAGTGAGTTGCCATTTCCTTCTCCAATGCATGAAAGTGAAAAGTGAAAGTGAAGTTGCTTAGTCGTGTCTGACTTTTTGTGACCCCGTGGACTGCAGCCTACTGGGCTCCTCCGCCCATGGGATTTTCCAGGCAAGAGTACTGGAGTGGGGTGCCATTTCCTTCTCCAATTTGCATGTTACTCCAGGTATTTCTTGACTTCCTACTTGGCTTCATTTAGTATAATTCATTTGAGGGAAAGTGATAACATCCAAATATATGAAATACATGAATTCCATGTCACCATAGCTGTTTAACCTCTATTAAATTCTCTGATGATTCTTTATTATTTAATCCAAAGTTAGAAACACAGGAAATATAATTTTCTTTTGACTCAGGGACTTCTATCCATTGTACATCAGTTTTTTTGTTATCAGATCCATTAATCAGATCAGACAGAGAAGACAATCATATATTTAGATGTTAATATTACGTTTGTCATAATCATTATTAGAAACTCGCCATTGATCCAAAATGATTTCTTCTGAACCTGGGAGTTATATAAAAGGGATTATGGATCACATTCACAAACGCGTTTTCCCCATGCTATTCTCTTAGCAACCAGGCCTCCTGGTATGTGCCACCAAGATGAATTCCAGTGCCAAGAAGATGGGATCTGCATTCCGAAGACCTGGGAGTGTGATGGGCATGAGGACTGCCTCCAGGGATCTGATGAGCACAATGGCTGTCCCCCCAAAACCTGCCATCCGTCTCATTTCGTCTGTCAAAATGGAAACTGCGTCTATAGAAGTTGGCTCTGTGATGGGGACAATGATTGCGGAGACATGAGCGATGAGAAGGACTGCCCTACTCAGCCCTTTCAGTGTCCCAGCTGGCAGTGGCAATGCCCCGGCCATAGCATCTGTGTGAATCTGAGTGCAGTGTGTGATGGTGTCCCTGACTGCCCTGGTGGGATAGATGAGTCCCCACTTTGCAGTAAGTCTCCTGGCCACAGTTTGCTGGCCACGAACTCATCCTGAGCAGTGGCCAGCTGTGTGTCATCATTGTCACAATCACCATGTAGTTCTTGAGGAAGGAATCTCAATTCTCTGAATTTCAATCTGTGTAGGGATAGCCCTCATGCAATTCAAATAAATCATCACTGGATAGTATTTCTCATTTAATCCTTTGCACCCAGTTCTGTGTTTTTAATTCATTAGATCATCAAATTAAATTTGGTTCTGTTGGGTAATGCACTCATAAGTTTTTCTAACTTTCATATTTCCTAATTTCAATCATAACTTGCCACAAAATGAATAAAGTCCAGGGTTTTGTGTTTGCTGTGATTAAAATCCTGTGATTGGCATACCATCCTAATTACTGTCCTTTCTTTGCTCTTTAATTAATGCTCACTCTCAGATGAACCCCAGCCAGGTATGACTGCAAAGTATTTTAGATTCTTATGATTTTATTTGCATTGCGTTTGTGCTGAAAATGTCCTAATCATTTTGACTTACTTCCTCTTCTGGTACATGTTTCATACCATGACTCTTATAAATAAGAGTACACTTGGAAATAGAGGGTATTTGCATCTACAGGCAGATAACTATCTTGGGTGCCTTGGGCATAGTCATTTTAGCCCTGAAAGTAAGAATGATGGTATGTTAGTGTATCTATGCCCTCTAGTCTTTCAGTTGTCTTTCCCCTTTGTAAACCTTTTAACTCTGTTCTTCAATGTCAGAGTCTTATCTTCCATATCTGTGTAGGTAGAAGAATGACAGAAAACAAATGGGAAGTAATTTAGGTCTCTTTGCATGCTTTACCAATGATAGTTATGTTTCTTTATGTTTAGTTTATATTTCTTCACGTGTCTCTCATTGCACTAAATGGAGCTATATTAGAAGGTTGTAGTGAAGAAAGTGGTCCTAGTCCAGTGGATGTGAAAGATGGTAAATCCTTAGGCAAGTCAGAGCACTGGACGGCCTATGGACCTCATCCACGTGGATTCTGCTCAGAGCTCATACTTGGGGATTGTGTTGAGAGTGATGTGAGACTGTATGACATGTAATATAACAGAGTGAACCAAAGAAGCAAAGATTCCTGACTTTTCCCCTTTGTGATTTCTTTTTCTTTATTCTAGACCAGAATAGCTGCTCAGACTCCAATGGTGGTTGTACTCACCAGTGTATTCAAGGGCCTTATGGGGCCCAATGCCAGTGTCCGTTGGGATACCTGCTTGGCAATGACTCTAAGACCTGCGAAGACATAGATGAATGTCGTACTCCAGGCTTTTGTAGCCAGTACTGTTACAACATGAGAGGTTCTTTCCGGTGCTGGTGTGATTCAGAATACAGGCTAGATGCTGATCGGAGGACTTGTAAAGTTACAGGTAATGAAAGTGAACTAACTCCAGCTAATTTAACAAGCATACTCTAGACACCATCTTTGTATAATGCCTAATGAATTAAATTCAGCCAGTATTAATTCTGGGCTTCCCAGAGGGTGCAGTGGTAAAGAATCTGCCTGCCAATGCAGGTAGATGTAAGAAACGCAGGTTCAATACCTGACTCAGGAAGATCCCCTGGAATTGGAAATGGCAACCCACTCCAGTATTCTTGCCTGGCAAATTCCATGGACAGAGCAGCCTGGCAAATTCCATGGACAGAGGAGCTACAGCCCGTGGGGTGGCAAAGAGTTGGACACAACTGAGCGAGCACAGCACACACATAGTATTAATTCAGTTTCTGTGACATGAAAGTGTTTGTACTATGTGTTAGGGTGTTGATGTGGCTGCTTTAAATGTGACCAAATAAATAATACTAAAACCAAAGAGGCAGTTTCTTATTTTCAGGTAGGAGTCTGGAGAGTAGAGGGTTTGGGGGTAAAAACTGGTGTGCCTTCCATCCAGGAATCCAGTGATCTTGCTCCAGAGTTTGCCAGCTCCCA
This sequence comes from Oreotragus oreotragus, assembly GCA_006410675.1. NCBI lineage: Eukaryota > Metazoa > Chordata > Mammalia > Artiodactyla > Bovidae > Oreotragus > Oreotragus oreotragus. The sequence goes on along the minus strand of SJYX01004128.1, from coordinate 111,563 downwards.
GGAAGTATGAAAGGGGTGAGGAGCTTCCTTTTAAGGAGGATACCAGGAATTTGACACATCGTTTGTGTTTGCATTTTATTGATGGAAATTTAGTCATATAGTCTCTCCAAATTGAAATGGAAATGGAGAAACACCTCTAGCTCTGAGGTCCTGTGCTTTGCTAAAACTCGGCATAATTTATTACTAAAAAGGAAGGAGAGAAACGACATGGGAATGATTAGAAATCTCTGCCAGAGCTGAATGCAGAGTACAAAATAAGCAAGTACAAAAGTAACTATAGTAACAGGAAGAATGCAAGAATAGTTCACTCCAGGTTGATAGATAAATGCTGAAGTGTAATTCAGGGATGAAATTTTGAAAGCTTACTTTCAGTACTTATGAAAATCAGCTATTAAGGTGACATCATTCTTATAGGAGTTTCTGTTTGTTTTTCCCCATTACTCTAGCTTGGAATGGCATCTTTTTTCTTTTATCAAAGGTATTACATCAGATATTGCTGTTTCTCCCATAATCGGTGACATCTTATTTTCTTCTTGGACAGAATCTCAAAGTCTGTTACTGGTGGCGAGTCAGAGCCAGCTTGTTGCTGGCAGTATGACCCAGAAGGGGTACTTTGTCTACCCGGTTATCCAGCACGGTTCTCACATTGTGGCTGTTGATTTTGATTCAGTCAGTGGTCGTATCTTTTGGTCTGATGGAACTCAGGGTAAAATCTGGAGTGCATTTCAAAATGGAACAGATAGAAAACTAGTAAGTACATAAGTACATGTCTACTGGCCTTTGATCTGACTAGTTCCCCAGTCTCAGGTCTATTTGCTGTTAATCACCAGTTAATCCTACCTTATCTTAAGTGGTTCTCATGTCTCCCTCTGGGTCATTCATACTTAAAAGCCCTGGATGTTCCTAACTCCTATCTGATGGGATCTGAAGGGAGAGACTTGAATCTGAATACCAGGTTATATGATACAGAGACCTCATTGCATCTTGGAAGTCCCTTCTGCTTTTTTTTTTTTTTTTTTTTCCTAGTGGATAAAAAATAAGGGAAACACAAGGGAGGTTGCTTTTCTTTCTTATGTCTTTTAAAATTAATTTTTAAATTTATTATTTCTTTTCTAGCATGGTTTATTATATAAGATAGTTAATATATTTCCCTGTGCTATACAATAGGACCTTGTAGTTGAAGTTGCTTTTCTTAGCTTTAATTCAGTTGTTTCTTGATCAGTATCCCAGAGTTTCAATTTCTTCATCCTTGGTGGTTATGTTTCCTCTGCCCCTTAGAACTTTATTTTGTAATTGTTGGCTCTCAATCAATAAAGGCATTACTTTTGCCATGAGAACACTGTAAAGTTTCATAGGGTGGCCAGCTTAGCAAATGGATACAGTTTTTGTTTAATTGAAAAAATTCTGAAATCAAAACTCCACACTAACCCAACAATAGAGTATTCAATTCTACCCAATCTTGTAGCTTTTCCCTAGAAAACCCTACTGTTTCTACATGGGAAGACCACATTTTCTAGTCCTCACATGAAAGCATAGGACAAGTTAGATGATGCCTTATTCTCAATTTTCATTTTATTTCTATGTTTGGATTATTTCTTGAGAGGTCACTTATTATTCACTTTCGTCTTTAGATACTTGACAGTGGTGTCAGCATGACTGGAGATATTGCAGTAGATTGGATAGGACGCAATCTTTACTGGACAGACATTTCCCTGCGAACAATTGAAGTCGCGAAACTGGATGGGAGCCACAGGACTGTGCTGCTTAGTGAAAACATAACAAATCTAGGGGGACTAGTAGTAGATCCCAGAGCTACGTAAGACATTTTTTTTTTGTTGTTCTTAAATATCATGTTGCCTTAACATTGTATGAGAAGAAATAACAGTAACGCGATGTGGCTAATACTCATATCACAATATTTTAAATGATCCCTTGTTTAGACATCTCTATATAAATGTTAGCCATACAGCTAGTTGTTGCTGTCTTCCTTTATCTGAATAGTCTTCATAAAGTACACAAGAGCAATTGATTGTTCACTTAAATTAAAGATCATGTTACTTTTTTAGCTTGCAAGTATATGATGAAGAGAGATTGTTTACGAACGTCATTTTGTGAAGTATAAATATGTTGTTTTTCGGTCTAAAAGAACGAAGTCAAAGTATAACAAATGATGTTGAAGGAAAATCCAGTACATTCCTCTAAAAACGGAGGACCGGGATTTCCTTTCTTCTTTACGAGAGTACGAATCTTTAGAAACTCCCGAAGAAAGGAACTTAAAGGAATCTAACAGATCTGCAGGAAGATGAGTTAGGCAAATTACGTTCAATGCAGTGTAGACGTGCTAGATATTGTAAAGTATTACACACCAGTGAAATTTATGATGAATCTGATGATGAATAATGACTTTCTTAAAAATGACAGGGTAGATAAACAAGGACATATGGACTTTTCTAGATCAACTGTACGTGGATTGTACAGAAACACAAATCAGCATTGAGACACTTCAGTGTGTCACACTGTACTGCATGTTTTATGAACGTTATAAAAACACCCAGATGGCTTGTGATTGCATTATGACTGCAGTTTTACTTTGTGACATAGTAAGCTCTTACATATATTCTGAACTGAAGATGTGTTATTTTAAGCAGAGCATAAACATATTCTATTATTTATTTATTAATTTTTAAAAAATTTTATTTTTTTTATTCTACTTTATTTTACTCTACAATATTGGTTTTGCCATACATCAACACGAATATTCTGTTATTTAAAATGACAATTATTTTCCATGTAGAAACATGTCCTGTCCGATTGGTAACTCATTTCTTTTCACAGTGACCGTGTGATGTTCTGGTCTGACTGGGGCAGTCACCCTCGCATTGAGCGAGCTAGCATGGATGGCAGTCAGCGCACCGTCATTGTGCAGGAGAAGATCTACTGGCCCAATGGATTAGCTCTTGACTACCCCAACAGGCTACTCTATTTCATGGATGGCTATCTTGATTTCATAGACTTCTGTCACTACGATGGAAGCAACCGGAGGCAGGTGATAGCCAGTGATTTGGTAAGTTGGTAGCAAAGAAAGGAAATTAAAGTAAGATCATGGTTTAGTAGGAAGCATATGGAGTAAAAGAAAAGTAAGAAATTCACTTCTGTGTCATAGACATCCAGAAAATATCAACAGGAAGGAGGGCCGGTCCATCATTTTTAACAGAAAATCATTATTCCTGTTCATGGTCCAGGAAGGATTAATAGCTTGCGTGATTTAGTTGATCTGTTATTTAGCTGATGCCAATCTGTTGTTTCCACGTAAATAATGATTTAATTATATGTAAATTCCTCAATGAAATCATAGTTTGTTGCATATTTTGTATTTTTATTCAGGAAATTCTGGTGATTTTATTTTCACAAGTTAAATGGGAAAATGAAGAAAAAATATATTTTACTAAAGAGCTTTTGAATCCTTCAGAGTAAAGATGAAGGCTAAATGACACAGGTCCATGAAAGTATTTTTGATTTGTCAGTGGGATGTAGGTCAAGAAATATATTTTTTTCTATCTCTTGAGCAAGGATTTTGCTATTTCTTTAAGTTAAATGCTAAAGGAAACCATCTTCTTGGGTAGGTATCCCTTCCTACTTTGTTCATCTTAGTTTTTATTTCTAGGTCTCATTGTTCTCTTCTGCTTCACAGATTCTGCGCCATCCTTATTCTATAAGTCTCTTTGAAGATACTGTGTACTGGAGTGATCGTGCTACTCATGAGGTTATGAAAGCCAATAAGTGGCATGGGGGCAACCAGTCAGTGGTGATGACTCTTCACCAGCCTCTTGGCATTGTTGTGGTTCATCCTGCAAAACAACCAGTTTGTAAGTGATAGACATATCTTTCCTGGGTATAGCTTGGGAAACATTGATTCTGGGAATGTAAAATGTGTAATTTTGCAGACCCATTTGTTTGGGCAGTGTATTTCCATGATTTCTGTTTATCTTGGAAAACACACATCTTTTTTGTCTTTACATACTCAAAGTCTCCCTGTTTTTTTTCTCTCACTTACTCTTGCCACACTGGGCTTCACTGGACTTCCTTTCGGTACAGAAGCATATCAGGCTTCTTCCCATCTCTGAGTGCCTGCACTGGCTCTTCCCTCTGCCCTGGGATGCTCCTTGCCCAGATCTCTGAGGTGCTCCTTCTGTTACTCTCAGATGGTCCTGTGTGCCTTCATTCTCTCAGATGGCTCTTGACCATCCTATCGAAAATGGCTCTCTCTTTCATAATTCTTTTGTTCTTTGTTTTCACCTTCTGAAGTCACACAATTTATGAGTTTAGTTCTGGTTCCCTTTGTCATAATAACGGCCTCATATTTACAGTACTCCCAGTCTTCTGCATTGGCAGTTGGGTTCTTTACCGCTAGCACCACCTTGAAAGCCTGTTTGGCTTTACTAGGTTTTGAGTGAACGAATGGATTACTGCATCTAACAAAGTGTATGTAATGAGAATATATAAGATCTAGAGAATATCCTATCAGCACAAGATGCACACCAAATCTCTTTACTTCAAGGAGTAGAAACACAACACAAAGATGTCACCCATGAAAAAAAGAAAGGTTATTACCTAACCAGAATTTTCACAACAGTAGGTAAGGTCACAGAGAGAACACAACTTGGTTTCATTTAACGTAAAAAGATCTTTCTGGGGTCAGCCAAGGAGACATATCTTATGTAGCATCAAATTTCTACTTCTGAGCTCTGGGTTACTCAGGGGCTGCTTGTTCATAATCCATTTATAGACTGGACTGGTCTGTGACCTTGGGTAAGTCATTCTTCCCTCTTATGCCTCTTATGAACCTTATGTTGAAAGATGATGTTGGGGAAGGGTGAAGTGGTTAAGGGCAAAAACCAAACTAGCCAAGGTAACTTATATTTGTGTGTCCAAGCATCAGAGACTTCTGGGATTACACTTTTTTGATCGAGATATAATTGATAAATGACATTGCATTTGTTTCAGGTGTGCAGCATAATGATCGGATATTTATATATATTGTGAAGTGGTCAATGAGAGATTAGTAAACATCCATCAGCACGTATTTTTCTGTGATTAGAACTTTTAGGATCAACTCTTTAGTCTTCATGCTGTACATTGCATTCACAAGACTTCTTTATGTTGTAACTGGAAGTTTCCACCTTTTTGCTACCTTGCATTCCCTGCTTCTGGCAAGCACCAATCTGTTTTTTATCTTTTAATTTAGATTTCATATGAAAATGATATCATTATACCCTCCAGGTCCGTCTGTGTTGTTGCAAATGGAGTATTTTCTTTTTTTTTGGTGGCTGATTAATATTTAATTATATGCATGTTTATAGACACACTATATCTTCTTTGTCCATTCATTCTGTTCACTTTAATATGGGCAGTTTTCCATTCACCCGGTTTTCTTCTCTTTGTATTACAGCCTCAAATCCATGCAGCCATACCCGATGCAGCCATCTGTGCCTGCTTTCCTCCAAGAGTCTTTACTCCTGTACTTGTCCTTCTGGGTGGAGTCTTGCTCATGATTCTGTGACTTGCGTGAGAGGTAGAGTATGTCCTTTAAGTACGCTCTGAAGGTGGAACTTGCCATCGAACTCTAAAGCACTTGCTGATGGAGTGTGTGCTGTGTTTCCTCTGATCAGCAGGTATCTGTGGGGTGTGTGCCGTAAGGGGTGAGTTAATTGAGCACCATAAACAAAAATTGATTTACAGTCAACCATATACAGAAACTCCATTACAAATGAGTTGTCATTGAAACATAGTTTCTATATATGCAGCCAATATTATGTGTGCCTGTGGTTCAGCGTTCTTTAACCTCAAACTTTTTCTTCCCTGGTTACAGGCAGGCAAACTCTGATACTGGGAAGTTCCAAATTCTGCATTTAGAAATAAAAATCATGGATATTTGTGGATAGTTATCTCATTCTTTAAAATATTTATTTTTATTTATTTGTTGGCTATACTGTGTCTGGCTGTGGCACGCGGGATTTTTTAGCGGTGGCATGTGAGCTCCTAGCTGCCTGGCATGTGGGATCTAGTTTCCTGACCTGGAATCAGACCTGGGCTCCTGCACTGGGTGTGTGGAGTCTTAACCTTGGACCACAAGGAAAGTGCCTCCTTATTTCATTTTTCATTCTCATAACCAGTAGTCAATAAAGAGTGTTACATTATGGGTGTTCTGACTCCAGTTCCAGTACCTTTTCTATTTATTATTTTAATAAGGTGTTCTAAAAATGAAATTTTTCTTTGTATGAAATACTTTGAGTGGTTATTTGAGCAATTTATTCTTCATCTCATCCTAGATATCTTACTGGGTTGATTGAAGAGTATGTGACTATTATCCTAAGTATTTTAGGGATCAAGAAAGGAAGGATAAGATGTAGTCAATCCACAAAGGGAATTTCTAAGAAATTATTTTCCTTTGCTTAAAAATCTAAAGAGGTAGTATAAACAAGTTTCTTTCATTACTCAGTGAAGAGGAGTAAACATATTTTCATACTGATAAAAATGACTGTGGACAAGTTAAAAGTAAATGTTTAATGTTGAAAAATTCCTAAATTAAGAGAAAGGTAGTTTTAATCCTAGAGGAAAATTCAGTTCTCAAAAGGAAAATATATTCCTGAATCCAGGAAATTTATGGTGTTTACAGGTTATACAGATGCAAGGCTTCTGAAAATTTAATTCCATCAGCATGTAATATTTTGCAGTGATACTTTTGTGATGAAAGATTTTAATTATTGGTAATGCTTACAAAGGGATTGGCATTTGCAGTGTTTCTTCAGAGATTTATTCTGAACCTAATCCTTGTTGACATTGTTTAATTTAGTGTGTCCTCAGAGTCTTTCAGCAGAAGATTAAACGGGGCTATAGACATTCTTTGTATAAAACATTCTTTCACCATGCAAAGATTGTTGAACTGTGCATTGGGGATTGGTGTCATCTACATTACTATCTGATAGTGATTGAGAAGTGTCAACCCTAAAAAATACCTTTTCTTATTTCACAAATAATTCCACTAGTGGTTTCCCATGGACTGATTTTTACTGAGGTGGAACTCTTTCAGCATTTTCCAACAGGCTTCTGAGCACCGGTTGGGTTACTGAGTGCTAATATATGTGAACTAAAATAAAATAAAATAAAATAAATTGCTTTTTTTTCCAATAAGAAGCTTAGAAGACAACATTTATAGAGAAAATAGTTTATTTAAATATTTGATCACCCTTAAAATTTTGTCTGTTCAGTGTCTAGAATATCTTTGGAAGTTCTTGTATAAGATTAAGTGAAAAAGCACAGATTGCTTAATATTGGCTATATATTCATAAAATCATGCATTAAAAAAATCTGGAGGACAGGATACACAAATGTCAATAGTGCTTACTGTTGGGAAGGGAGATTATGGAGTATTATTTTTTCCTAATTTTATGTTATAAAATTTTAATGGGAGAGCTTTCTCTGTATAAAATAGTTTTTTAAATTGTTTATCAAATATGTTCTTCAAGTGCCAAAAATCCCCCCAAACTCAAACCATCTTCCAGCACCCCCGAATAAAAGAGCTGCACATCCCAAATAAGGTTGTATAAGATCTGACTCTGGGAGGAACTATGCTTGGGAGTCATAAATGCCACCTCTTAATGACAACGTAAATTTTTCATTCCTGACTATTGTCTTTTCACTTCTTTGCTCTGCTAACACTAATCTTAATTCTTTATAAGATAATGACATGAAAAATAAAATGAAGACATTTTCTTTTCTCCTGATCTCCTTTCCAGCCAACCCTAGATGCTGCTGTGCCTACTCTTTCATGGCCATGGTCCATATCCTTTGGCCCCCAGATTCTAAGTTCCTTGAGGATACACCCGATTGCTTCATAGATGCACATGGCACACAGTGTCACTCAGGAAATGTTGAATGGATGACAAGCCTTTCAATATCATTTTTTGTTTATTTTCCATTCATGTGTCTGTCACATGTTTATGCCTTTATTGATGTGTAGAGTTATAAAATCAGTCCTTTTTTCTTTGCCACAGAGCACTTTTTGTTCACCTTCCTATGCCGCCTGCTGTCTTGGTGCTCACTTTTGCCAGTGCAGCGTTAAATGATACCCCACCTCTAATCTATGGCCCGCAAATGTTCTTTGGTTGTAAACCCTCTCAAACACACCTGCAGTGAACAGACGGAGGTCCTGAGACCTATCCCTAGGGAGGAGAACTGGCTAAAGGAGTAGCACTGGAGGAAGAGCTTATTAGAGGAAAGGTCTGGGAGGCCCATATTTGGTGGATAAGAGATGAAGATATTTCAGCCTTAAACAGTGCTTTAGTTAACAATTCTTCCAATTAAGCCAAAGGAAAATTACCCTAAAAAGAGCAGAATCAGATTTTGAGTAAGTAAAAATTCCCCTGTGAAACTGAGAAATATTTCTTATTTCCCTGAACTAATGAGCATTTATAATATATAATTAATTAATCATTAAATATGATCTCAGAATAATTTCAGGGTACATTTGAAACTCATAATTTTAAATTTCTGTATGTAAATCACATGAATTCAGGAGTGATTTGATATTCAATAAAAGTACCCAGCATGTACTTTTTGCAGGACAGTGATTAAGAATATAGGTTTTAAATTCCAAGTGACCTTGGTTATTTTGCAGCAACAACAAAAGGCTTTAGGGAGAGAAATTAAATGAATAAGAATTTGTTTGCTGCATATTGTATAGCATGCATTCTCAATAAATGAGGATGGCCATTTTGATTATTGCAGTTGTTCAGAAAAGAGGAAACGTAGCTGAGCGCGGCAAGGCTTGGGAGTTAATCTCATTGCATTGTTTCCTGCAAGAGTTGCATAGCTGTGGGAGGCTCCTTGGCCTCAGTTGTTTTTGAAAACAGCATTGCTGGTTGCTGTGAAAGACTAAATGCTATATATTGTAGTACTTTTCAGGAATAGTTGCAAATTTCAAATCTGTACTAGGTTAATCAATTGAGTCAATACATTTCTAAGTAATGGAAATGTCAGGAACAAGGAAAAGCTAATCGGATGTAAAAGAAAGTAAAGAAAAAATTGTCAAAATAATCCTGCTGATGATGCAAAGCTTCCCAAATGATCAAAATAATGCAAACACCATTTTTAGCCCAGGAAGATTGTGCAGTAATTAATCATTTTATACTTTGTCTTAATAGGTGATGTCTTAGTAACACAAACTCACATTTCAAAGTTTTCCTTTTCTCACAGAGGAATAATAATAAAACCTTACTCATGAATTTATTAGTTTTTTCATAATGCGCCTGCAGTCTGGAGAAGATGATCTCTGAGAAAGGACCTCTTATCTATTAAAGAGCCTACATAAAGTGATAGTTTAAATAAGATATTATGAAGATGTTTAAATTGCAATGTATAGATACTTTTGAGAACTTCAGAAGACACTCTACATATTTACTTATCTGTCCATCCATTTATTCATGTATGGGGTCATTCAGTTAGCAAATATTTATTAGACAACTATTCCAAGCTCTGGGGACATAATAGTGAGTAAATTGGAGGGGGTCACTGCCCTTTGGAAGTTAGAATCTAATGCAGAAGATAGACATTAGTCAAACAACAATTGGTGCAATTATAAATTAGATTTACTTAGTAATTAGACCCTTTCATAAACACTAGGCAACACTTTGTGGTATTATGTTCTAAAAATACTTAAAACTAATGAACTGCCATTCACCAAGAAGAGACTACAAATTTTCTTTTGCCCCAAAATGTGAAAATCCAACTCTCCCTTGCCTGAGTCATTCTGCGTCTAGAAATGGAAGAACTTCTTGTCTGTCACTATCCAAACATGGATAGTTTAGCAGTGTGAGTAAGGAATTAATGAAGTTTAAGGTAAATGCTGATCTACCTTGGGTGATTCCAGAAGTCTTTTATGTGAAATTGGTGATTTGGTGACCCAACAACCCACTGAAACTCAATGGAAAAACCTGAATTTTCTGGTGAAATATCTATCATGCATTATAATTATTACCATGATCCTTCGGTGGCATTTTATCCTATCAAATGGTAATAATCCTTTGCCCTCTGTTAGCCTAAATATCTGGGATATAATTTTGAGTGATATTCTGTTATTTTCACAGATGATCAACCATTCCTAATAGTTGTAAGAAACAGTATAATTTTTGGAATTTCCCTTAATCCTGACGTGAAGACCTTTGATGGTATGGTGCCCATATCAGGGATACGCAATGGTTATGATGTTGCAGTTGATTACTCAGAGCAGTTCATCTATTGGCTTGAAAATCCAGTAAGTTTCGCATAACATTCCAAGTATGTAGCTTGTTCTTGAAGAGCCTACCTTCACGGAGGCCTTCTTACATATTTGCTTGCGGATGTCGGATGTCGGGTATCGGGTGTCGGGGTGGGAATGACCCAGACAGAAACTAGTTTAACACTAAGCCTTTTTAAATTCAGTGAGGGACGTCAATGGGAAGTTGGCTTGGAGCAAAGACCCAATAGTAAACTCGTTTAAGCTCTTGGGTGCATTTATTCATTCAAGTATTAAGTGACTGCTGCTTTCCCTGCAGTGAACTGGCTGCTTCCAACTGCAGAGTACATGCCAAGAGGAAGCAGTAACCAAGTTTGCTCTTGAGCTTTAATCTAGCGGAAGATATTAGACTAACATAAGAATGATCTTCACTTAAGACCAAAGGCAATAATTCCCTAAGGGAATTTCAGGAAAACATCTGATGTGGCTGCTGTGGCCTTCACTCAGAATCTTTGTCTCTAGGAGAAAAGAGAACATTCCTCCAACTTCCTTCCCCCGGGGACTCTTTCTTTACCTATTAGGGAAGAAACCTGTGAGAATGGGGAAGGGGCAAGGAGAACATGAACGATTCAGTGTTGCTGGCATTAGTGTCTCACACACAGCCCAGCCAGTGGCGCTGGCACTTTGCATTTCTTCCACACATCAAGTATCTTGAAGCAACTGAGTGAAGAAGCTGTGACCTTGCAATAGCTCACCTCTCCTTGTCCTTCTCACCAGGGTGAAATTCACAGAGTGAAGGCAGATGGAACCAACAGGACAGTGTTTGCTCCTCTGTCAAGTTTGGGGGCTTCTGCGAGCCTGGCCTTAGACTGGCTATCGAGAAACCTTTATTTTACCGATCACGTGACCCGATCAATTAAGGTAGTAATTCTGTACAACTATTGACACAAACACTGGTTTCTGATTCATGTAAAATTTCAGGAAATGCTGTCATATGGAGGAAGGAAAAAGGGATATTAGTATTAGTTCTCTGAAGACAAGGAGAAACCTAAAAAACTGAAACTTTCTACTGTGCTATTTTGTCTCCACCTGAGTATCAATGGCAGCCTGTTAATAATTTAATAAATAACAATTTATTAAAATATATACAAAAATAAATAAAAATTATGTAACAAATTCAGTGTAAAGGGACGCTTATAAGTAAGCAAGGCCCATTTTCATCATCTTTCCCCATCAAGTATCCAATGCTATTTCAGTTCTAAACCAAATTTATAGATTGCCATTGTTCTAAGATGGAAATCTATGACTGTAACAGTGAAACAGAAAGTAGAAACTTGATTCTAATTCCTTTGATGCTTTCCTTTGTGAGATAAGTGTTCTTTTCACTCTAATTCCCAGAAGAAATTCTACAGGGGCACAAGTATGAAATCCCATGAAGTAACTCAGAGGTAACTTGACTAGTGTTGGCTTACTCCAGTCTGGGGTAAGGCTAAGCCATGTGAGGGAGTATTAATTCAGAGTGAGAGTGAGAATTCCTAAGAATTCCTGATGCAAAGGGGTAGTCTTGGGAATGTGACAGCAAGGTGACAGTCCACAGCTCTGGACGCAGCATCAGCCAGTTGGTCGGTTCTCTTTGGGACATTCAGAGAGACTGATGTTAGCGATGAGGAAGCTGCACAGTAGCCTTCCTCAGTAGCCTCCAGTAGCCATCCAAACCTTACAACATTGCTGAGGGCTGACAAGTGCAGTAAGCGGTCACGGTGACAGGGATGTTCACCGTGTGGACGCAGTATCCTAATCTCAAGCCAAGTAGAACCAGCAGCTCCTAGCATGAAGGGAGACTTGGAGGCTCACCTGCTTCAGGCTCTTCATTTGGTAAGAATGTTAAGCCCGCAGAAGTCAGCTTCACTACCCTGATTCCGGGAGGTGAGGTGGGAAGGGGTGGGTGCTAATTTTGCCTTGTTATAAACCACAAGTTCAGCAGTCCATCCTGCTTCAACCCCCTTGGACAGTGACAGAAGGTATTTTGCACAACTTCAACTAAAAATATCACTGGCCCAAGACAAGGCAATATTTACTGCCCAAGACCTTTAGTACCAAACTCACATTCTCTAGAGGCCACTCAGTACAAAACTGTCTTCTTTCCAAATGGCAGTTAATCTGCTCCTGTTTTGTAGAGGGGATCTTCTCTTGTGGACTGATAGTCTTTCAAGAACAGGGTGCTTGTCTCCTCCATCGGGGTTAGATGGCACCAGTTGAAGAACTGAGTATGTGTGTGTGTGTGTGTGTGTGTGTGTGCATGTGCATGGGTGTGTATTGGTGAAGCTACTTTAACCATGGAAACTTAAATTGTACCCCAAATGCAGCAAGGTCCAGAGGAAAGAAAGCTTGCTTTGGAGTCCTGGCTTCGAGTCTGGCTTGTTTGCTCATTTGTCCATTCATTCAACAAACACTAGTAAATGCTCTCCATGGATCAGTGCCATGGTTGTGTGAATGTTCAGTCGCTCAGTCATGTCTGACTAAAGATCCCATACAGTCCCAGGACTGTACCCTGCCAGGCTCCTCTGTCCATGGAATGTTCTAGTCAAACATACAGGAGTGGGTTGCCATTTCCTTCTCCAGAGTATCTTCCTGACCCAGGGATTGAACCCTGATCTCCTGCATTGCTGGCAGAATCTTAACTGACCAAGCTACCGGAGTCAGAGTAACTCATGTTGGATTCCAACTTGTCCACTAGGGGTAGCTGTGAGCTCACTCACTGAAAGCAATTTTGTAACTGAACGAAACATACAGAAAGGCTGTCTGTGAGAGAGCCCCAGCTCTCTAAGCCTTTTTAAATAACCAAAAAACCAAGGAGACTTTCCTTTGAACCAAAGGCATCCTTAGGAAAAGGAGAGAAATTGTAGCCGAAAGAGGCAAATTGAAAAACTATAGGAGAAAAACCTGTTACACAGGAGGGAGAAAAATAAAGTGAGAGAGAGGGGATGTGTGTGTTTGTGTGTGTATGTGAAAGAGTGAGGGAGGGAGAAAGATGTATATAGATAGAAAGGCAAAGATAGAAACAAACATTAATCAGTTTGTATTAAATACGATTTTATAGAAAAGGCTTTGTGCAAATCAAGAGGTGTTTTCTTATTTCTTACGAGGGTTTCTCACCTCAGACTGTCTCAAGTGCATACTAAAATAGTCTTGTTTCTATAAGAAACTGCTTCTGGTCCAGCAATGCATATTTCTTAGTGGTGTTTCACAGTGGTATAATACACACTGTAGTTATAACAATTCAAGCAAGATTGCTTAAAAACATAACAATGGGAAACCCACAAATCCTCTCTAGGCCTCTTCTTTATTACCTTATATGGGCATAATAATGGCATCCATCTCATAGAGTCACTGTGAGGATTACATCCGATAGTGCTTAATATAATGCCTGCTGTATAGTGGGTTCCCATAAACAGGTTGATACAAAACATTGACTGTAGTTGTGCTGGGTGCTGTGCAAAGCACTTTACATGAATTGTCCCATGTTGCTGCGACCTCTATGCAGAAGGGACCATTATCTTCCACACTTGACTAACATAGTTCAGAGAGGTGAATTTACTTGCTTCAGGTCCTGTAGTCAGTCATGTAGGATCTGGCAGGGCTGGCACTGGCACACAGGCCATTAACGTGGCACAGAACTCACTCAAGTGAATTAGATGGTTTGCTCAACTGTGTTTGCAGTGATGGGCCACTGGGTGCTCTGGTCCGGTCATCAGGGCACAGGAGACCTGTGGGGCTCCCTTTGGATGGGTCTCATCTTTTTCTGGAGGCATTTTGTAGTTTCACCCAGGCAGTGAGCCATATAAATAGCTTCTCCTGAACTTTTAGATAAATTGCAAATAGAAATTTGAGAGGTGATGTCATTTTCTTAATCCCATTTTCTATTGAGCTGATTTTTCTCATAGCTCTGAGATGCAATTAGGGATTATCTACCATGCAAACCCTCTCATTCACCCCAATCATAGTTTGCATTTGTTGTGTGTTTCAGTTTTCCTTCATCTTAGCTTTCTTATTTTCCTCTTATACAGGTTGTGACTCTTGGAGGAGATGTCAGTTATGGGAAAACCCTGATTACCAATGATGGGACGAGTCTTGGAGTTGGTTTGCCAGTTGGCATAACTATCGATCCTATTAACGGGTGAGTGTACATCTTCTGTACAGCAGCACTTTTGTTAGTATTATGATCTGATAAAATAGAAGATTTCAAACATAGGACCTCTTCTGATTTCATATGCCAGCATCTGAAAAATATAGATCCCAGGGCTTCTCTGGCAGCTCAGTGGTAAAAACTCCGCCTGCCAGTGTGGGAGATGTGGGTTTGATCCCTGATCTGGGAGGATCCCACGTGCCCCAGCACAGCTACATCTGTGTGCCACAACAATGGAGCCTGTGTTCCAGAGCCTGGGAGCCTCAACTACTGAAGCCCGCCTGCCCTAGAGCCTGTTGCTGCTGCTGCTAAGTCGCTTCAGTCGTGTCCGACTCTGTGTGACCCCACAGATGACAGCATACCAGGCTCCCCCGTCCCTGGGATTCTCCAGGCAAGAACACTGGAGTGGGTTGCCATTTCCCTCTCCAATGCATGAAAGTTAAGAGTGAAAGTGAAGTCACTCCGTCATATCCAACTCTGTGCGACCCCATGGACTGCAGCCCACCAGGCTCCTCCATCCATGGGATTTTCCAGGCAAGAATACTGGAGTGGGGTGCCATCGCCTTCTCCACCTAGAACCTGTCCTCTGCAACAAGAGAAGCCGCTGCAGTGAGAAGCCTGTGTACCACAACTGGAGAGTAGCCCCTGCTCGCTCCACCTAGAGTAAAGCGTGCATGCAGCAAAGCCCCAGCACGGCCAAAAGAAAAACGAGAAAGAAATTATATAAACAAGAAGGAGAAGGAAATGGCAACCCACTCCAGTATGCTTGCCTGGAGGATCCCATGGATGGAGGAGCCTGGCTGGCTACAGTTCATGGGGTCGCAAGAGTCAGATACGACTTGGTCACTAAACCACCATCGCCATATAAAAAAGAAAATATAGATCTCAAGGCGAAAGAAATAACTGTTAAGTTGTATGTGATATGTATTTTTCAAATGAATAACCCTGTATTTCAAACAGGCGAGAATTTCAGGCATTTTAAAATAGAGTGAACTTTGAATGAATGTGGAAAGCTTGGAATCGACCTTGAAGGGTGAGAAGACCACCAGTAGATGGAGGATGGCTTGCAGCTGAGAAGTGGTACTTGAGGCCAAAGAGCAGTGGAGGCCCAGAAGCATGGTGGTACTTAGCATGGTTGTGTAGAGGGCTGGAACCAGAGACTTCAAGTAAGGGACAGCTGACTAGATGGGAGAGATACAGCAGCTAAAGCCACTTGCGGATGAATCAGGGAGGGGCTTTAATGTCATGTTAAGGAGTTGTACTGTATTTCTTTTTTCTTTTTCTTTTTTTTTTGAGAAATAAGGAGCCAGCAGGAAATTTGGAGGAAAGGAATGATAGAACCTAATCTGTATTTTGGAAAGATTAATCAAGATTGGAGTGGCAAGAGTCAGGGGAAAAAGAAAATGTTTAGCTAGTGATGAGAGTTCTTAGCTAAGGTTAAGTAGCTTAAATTTTTAGTGAACTCAGAATTCATAAGAGTTTTGTGGCTTTGTCCAGAAAACTTTGGGCAACCTGGAATGGGAAAGGAGAAAGAGAATAATGACAGGTACTTCCGATGAGCAGTTAGCAAGTAAAGGAGATCATGAGAATAAATAAGAGTATTGTTAAAACAGTTAAAATGGTATGAGGTCCAGGCATAGAGGGACTGAAGGTTTGAGAGCTCAGATAAATGTTAAGGGCAGAGGATAGGTTCAATGGAAGAAGTATAATAGGAGAAAGGAAGAGATGGAAGAGTTTGGTTGAATTTCAGAGTTTGAAAACTTAGAGGTAAAGAAGTTTAGAATTGAAGAGTAGGTTGATGGGAACGGTATATTGTACTGATGGTGAAAGAAAGATGCCAATAAAGATGATTGGAATTAGGGGTTTGAGGAGTTGTAGAAGAGTTTGAGAGGGCTGTCTGGTGAAGCAGGAGGTGAGGTTGAAAGGAATGAAGACTTTGACTCATGTCTAGAAGTTAGGTCCTCGATGGAAATGGAAAGCAACCTTCACATATTTTAATGAAATTGATAATTCTGAGTGCTGATTAGGATTCATGTGTATACAACGCATTTTCCATCATGAAAAACTGGAAAATTAAGTAGCTTATCTTGTGGTAACAGATTTGGAAAAGAAATAAAGAAGGCTGAGAGGTGATCAGGGAGGTACCTGAATACTTTTGCATTAGCTCTTTCTTTTCTGGTGTGCTTAGCAGTATGTGAGTCTGGAACTGATGGTTGATACAGGCTTTTTAGTCCATGAACTTCCTGTGTGACCAAGCTAAAGGACTGTCCACCAGTGGAAAGTGGTATCCTGTGTCAGATTTCATTTTAAGTGGCCTCTCTCCCAATAATAACTGGGAAGTATACAGACATTAGGGAACACTAGTTATGGACTCCCCCACGCTGTATGTAACAGGAGATTGACATTTCAGACTTTCCTCCATTGAATGGTGTGCATCCTGAGGACAAGAAAGATTTGTTTTTCATTTAAATATATAGTGAAAATGTTTCACTAAATACCTTTATTTTTCATGGTTGTAGGAAACTGTACTGGTCAGACCGAGGAACCAACAATGGCCTTCCCCCCAAGATTGCCAGTGCCAACATGGATGGCAAATCTCCAAGAAATCTCTTTACTGGGAGCCTTGAAAATGTGGCATTTATCACCCTTGATATTGAGGAGCAAAAGCTCTACTGGGCAGTCAGCAGCACGGGAGTGGTATGTGCCCCATTCTGGTCTGTTGGTCTTCGTTGCAGAACTTGGGTAGTTGACATCCATTGTTCTGAGTTGTCTAGCAGTGGTTCTCAGACAATCTCAGCCACTTTTGGGGCTTCCCAGGTGGCACTAGTTGTAAAGAACCCGCCTACCAATGCAGGAGACGTGGAAGAGATGTGGGCTGGGAAGATCTGGAAGGGGGCATGGTGACCCACTCCAGTATTCCTGCCTGGAGAACCCCATGGACAGAGGAGCCTGGCAGGCTACAGTGCGTAACATCATGACTGAAGCGACTTAGCATGCACACATGTGCACCAATGTTTTATTGCCCTTTCTCTCCATAACTTCTTTCCTTGAAGTCCAGTTCTTTACAGAATGTTATTTTTTCCCTTATTCTTTCTTTTATTTATTTATTTATTTTAGAGCTTCCATTTTTACTTTATTTTACTTTACAGTACTCTATTCGTTTTGGCATACATTGACATGAATCTGCCACGGGTGTACACGAACTCCCAAACATGAACCCCCCTCCCACCTCCCACCCCACATCATCCCTCCGGATCATCCTCATACACCAGCCCCAAGCATCCTGCATCCTGCATCGAACATAGACTGGCGATTCATTTCTTACATGATAGTATACATATTTCAATGCTATTCTCCCAAATCATCCCACCCTCTCCCTCTCCCTCTCCCTCAGAGTCCAAAAGTCTGCTCTACACATCTGTGTCTCTTTTGCTGTCTTGCATACAGGGTCTTCATTACCATCTTTCTAAATTCCATATATATGTGTTAGTATACTGTATTGGTGTTTTTCTTTCTGGCTTACTTCACTCTGTATAATCGGTTCCAGTTTCATCCATCTCTTTCTTTTTCTTCAGGATAAATTCCATTTCTCTTTCCACATTTGTCCTCCAAGAGCCTTTTCTTTTTAAACAGAAAGCTTCTAAGCTCAATAGGCTGTACAATTTTCTGATAGTTGTAATGTGTGAGGACTCCTTTTCTTGGTCATTTTAAACTTCAAGATGAAGTTCATTATAATCTGCAATAAAAAATAGAAAGTATACAATTTCACTCATTCACAGAAATAACACTTGATCTTTACTACTGTGTTTATGCTGCCGATCTGGAACTAGGCACAAAGAAGGTACTCAGTAATAATTATTGATCAGCTACAGTATTTTGGTTGTTGAATGTGTGCTAGTTGCCTCCTTGCTTTAGAGAACAGGAATGATTTCAGATCTGTTTATGACATAGATGCTCTTCAAAAAGTGGTCCAGTAGATTTGATTTTCAGTTCATGATAGCTTGACGAGGACTCATCTCACTCTTAACATGTGATAATGAAGAAACGTGGTGATGTGTGTGAAAGCCTTTTACAGTACTTGCCACATGCTGTGATTTCTGCATATAACTTAGGATGTCCCAGACCAGACTACCCAGCAGCTCCCACTTCCTGTTTGCACATCTGCTCTGCTCTCCGCAGTCTGTGAGCCGGTTGGTGGTGTGACTTCCATCCTTTCTCTTAGGCTAGAACCCTCATATTCCTCCTTCACTCTAATAATCATGTCCTATTTAATCATCACAAAAATCCCGGCAGTTTGTCCCTGAGCGTCTTCTTTCAGGTCCAGCCTTTTCTGCCACCTGAACCATTCCAAACCACTTCTCTCTAGCTATCTCACTAATGAAACTGCTTTCATGATGGAGGCATGTGGTCTTCATAAAACTACAAGGAACCCTGAGCCCTGGCCCAGATAAGTAGCTCCAGATTCCTGAGCCAAGTGTGGTCAGCTCATCTGGTCCCAGTTACTCCCTCAGTAGGTCTCCTCAGAGATAATCTTCCTTGTACTGCACCCTTCTGGAATTTCTGTTGGTTTCCAGGACATAGCATGCTCTTGTAACTGCTGGATTCCCTTGTCGAGAGAGGCAGGGAGTGACACCCATTTGTCTCTCTTGCCAGCAATCAGTTCAGATCCTGACACAGAGGAGGATCAAACCAGCTATGTCTATAATTTTTTTTTCTTCCAGAGCAGACTGCTTATCACTTCCTATTAGGAACTTCATTCTTGAGTTCTTCTCTAGTTCACCAGAGTCATTTTGAGGCTGACTTATTACTATGCTGATTTAATAGCACTGTCTTGCTGTCTTCTGTGTGTGATGAGTGTGTTTCCTGTCTCCATTGCAGAAATGGTTGATGAAGACGTTAAACTCAGGGCCAGTTAGCATACAGTATCCTTGACCAGAATATCACATGCAGGGATTAGTTCCCTATTTTTCACTATGCCATCTGAGAAGGTTGACTGGCTTACTTGGCTTCCCCCTGGAAAGGATGGAATGCTATCCATGTGTGAAACATTATTAAGTGAATATTAGTTTTAAACATTTGCCTCATTTCACCATGAATCGGTCAATAGCAAAAATTCTAACCTTTCAGATTGAAAGAGGAAATGTGGATGGAACAAATAGAATGATGCTGGTAAACCATCTTTCATACCCCTGGGGACTTGCTGTCCATGGCCCCTTCCTTTATTACTCGGATGAAGAATATGAGGTCATTGAAAGAGTTGACAAGGCTACGGGGGCCAACAAAATAGTCTTGAGAAATAATCTCCCAGATCTCAGGGGCCTTAAAATTTACCAAAGACATGGTGAGTATTTGTCACTGAAACATACATTCATGTGTGTTCAATGAATATATCTATGCACTTACATGTCTGCATACAACCCCACCACACACACAAACCTGAGTGTGTACAGAAATAGAAATTGTGTATTAATTTTAATAGATAAAATTAATATTAATTTTAATATTAAAGCCATGCTTTAAAGCTATTAATAAAGCCAATATTAAAGCTATTAATATGAAGCTAAAATATGAAGCATGGCTAAGTATCAAAGACTAATCTGGCATCTGAAAGGCCCGATTCACTTCAGAGTAAACTTTCTCCCATTCATTCCCCATCACTTTTTACTTTGCTTTTGTTTTATTTCCCTCCCTGACGTAATTATGTATGTGTTTATTGTCTGAGTTCTTCATTAGTATGTAACCTTTATAAAGGCAGGCATTTTTTCTGCCTTGTGTCTTGCTCTCTACCCAGTAACTAGAATAGTTACGGGAGCATTGGAGGTTGGATACCTACTGGAAAAGTGAATAACACAATAGAATTTTTTTAATCTGAAAAGGAGTACTCTTAGGTGTGCTTTTTTGAGATAATGTAACTTTTGATTTGCCCCTTTAAATTAGTATTATGATCTACAGATACATTTTTTATTTTGAAATATCTAGCCTAAGATTATCAAGTAATTTGTTTGTTGTCCTATAACCTAGGTTTGTCACTTGATATTTTATTGTATATTCAAAAAACTTCAAGTATTCTTATTTGATATACATTAAATCAAATACCCATCACATGTTTGATCATATAATTAAAATTGATAGAATTTTAAATGGTAGTACATAGGTTATTCCTCTAACTCTTGAATGATTGGTGGAAGAAAAACAATTGGTGCTCCATTCTCTACTATGATATAACATAAACCATTACATGGTTGTGGTCCTATTTTAAACCTCTGTGTGTTAGTTCAATAAGCACTAGGCTCTCCAATATTGTTTTTAGGTTAACTCAGATTCCATATTTTGTTATTGACTTTTATAGTGACCCCAAAATTTGACACTGAGTGGGAAATAGATGGGGTGAAAAGTTACAAACTAATTGTGATTTCATTTAGGCTCCGAATCCTCAAACGGCTGCAGCAACAACATGAATGTCTGTCAGCAAATTTGCCTGCCTGTACCAGGAAGATTGTACTCCTGTGCCTGCGCCACCGGATTTAAACTCAATCCTGATCATCGGACCTGCTCTCCATATAATTCTTTCATTGTTGTTTCCACGCTGCGGACAATCAGGGGCTTTAGCTTGCAATTATCAGACCATTCGGAAGCCATGGTGCCAGTGGCAGGCCCAGGTACGTTCCTCCAATACAAGTAACATTTGATTCCATGTGATGCGATGTTGAAGTTCTTGGTGCCATATAGCATTTCTGCGTGATTGGATTCAGCACATAAGGAAGCATGTTTATTCTGCTTGATAACCATATTCACATGTGCTCATGATTGATCTCTGCTTTCCTATGTCTAAAAAGTCATCTAAGTTACCATCTTGTAAATATATTATACAGTCAGCAAGTTTTTCATTCAGCTCTGCATTTTGAAAAATAGCAAATGCAGAAAAGTTGAAAAGTGTAATGAACACTGTTATACTTGCTAGATTCAACCATCGGTAACATTTTGGCACAACTGATACTTAAGTTTGATCACCTGGTAATGGTGATTACCATGAAATCTCTGCCTTTTTGCCCCTCTACAATTTATATGAAATTTTTGGGTTTACACTTTGATACCCTATGAATATCTTTTCCACAAAGCATCTTTTATTCATTGGTTTTTATCTTTGTCTGAAATGACAATTTAATTGGGAATTGCAAAATGGTTCTTTTTCTAGTTTTATCATTCCTTCTACATTTATTCTTCTCTTTTTATTATCACATACACTCAATTTTTTATTTCTTTAATTCAGTGTAAAATCATTTAGCATAATTGTTCTTTTGATGCTCCTATTGATCCATTTTGTCTGGGGAGAGCCTCTCATATTGCTGTCTGCAGTCTTTTGACATGATTCCGTTAGTGTTTGAATGCTTCCTTGTTTCCTGGCCTAATAAATATGCTCCAGGCTTACCTTGTACCTTCCCTTCCCAAACCTATGCTTAACCATTTCTCCCAGAAATGGGAGTATTCTTTATTGTGGGAAGAAGAAACTAAGATCTGGGGGTAGCTGTGCTCATTGCATCCGGGAAATAAATAGTTTTATTTCATAATCGGGGCATGGTTTGAGCAAAGGGGATTTTGAATGAGGGTTAGAGAGGAAGGGCAAACATTTTAAAAAGTTCTAGTTCAAGCTAGAGCATAGTTTAATTATCTTTTCTTTAATGTTCCAGGACGAAACGCACTGCATGTGGATGTGGACGTATCCTCTGGCTTTATTTATTGGTGTGATTTTAACATCTCTGTGACATCTAGTAATGCAATCCGTAGAATCAAACCAGATGGGTCTAATTTCACAAACATCATTACAGATGGGATAGGAGTAAACGGAGTCCGGGGTATTGCAGTGGACTGGGTAGCAGGTGGGTAAGCTGTATAGTAATTTTATTGAAAAGCTTTTTGTGTTTGCATTTCTGTCATCTTATTTATACTATAAAGTTTAACATACATGTGGCAGATCTATTTTCCTGGATGTTTATTGAGATTATTTAAGATAAGTTGAATTGAGTTTTTAGAAGAAATGTAACAGCCTTGTGCCTGTTAATGATAGTGTTTCAGGTGACAGATTCATTATAGACGATCTCATTATAGATTATTTACTGAGTTGTTGGCAAAATGGAAAGAAATATTTAATTATGTGGACTTATTTCACCCTTAAAGGAACATCTAACTTATGAATTAGAAATGTCTAAATTTTCAAAGAGAAAGGAATGTCAAAATATAATATAAACCATAATATGGCAATCATTTATTTTAAAGCTGAGCAATTTTAGTTGCTGAATTCTTAATTGCTTCCTCGTGTTATTTATGAAAACCCTTTGATTATTAGGTATTTTGTTAACTGAAATGCCTGACCCAATATTATATTAACTTTTCTATACTGATTTATATACTTAATTTTGAATTACCATCCAGTTTTTAATGACACATTGAAAAACAACTGTCAATAGTCTATGGGCCAAATGTAGCCCGTGCTAAGTAGTTTTGTTGGAACACAGCTATGCCCATTCATTTATGTATTGTAAACTATCTTCCCACCATACTTTTTGCTCTAGCATTTACTTTGTTCTGTAATGCCCCAATTCTGGTGACTTTAGAAGGTCCATGGGATGAAAACATCTACACTAGTTAGAAACAATCTATTTAGTCCCTAAGAATAAATATTTATTTTTATAAGCCTGAACTGAGATATTTATCCTCCTGGGAAAAACAACATTTACTGGCTCAAACCTGTATCTTACAAGAGTTATCTTCTTCTTTTTTCTCGGTTTGCCATTAATCAGCATGCTCTTTCATTTTCCTGCAGGAAATCTTTATTTCACCAATGCTTTTAGATCTGAAACACTGATAGAAGTTCTAAGGATCAATACCACCCACCGCCACATTCTCCTTAAAACCATAGTGGATATGCCCAGAGACATTGTTGTGGACCCCAAGAATCGATATCTCTTCTGGTCTGACTATGGGCAGAACCCAAAGATTGAACGGTCTTTTCTTGACTGTACCAATCGAACTGTGCTTGTATCAGACATCACTGCCACACCACGGGGCTTGGCATTGGATCATAGCAGTAACTACATTTACTGGGTTGATGACGCTGTAGATTTAATTGCAAGGATCAGCATTGAGGGAGGGGAATCTGAAGTGATTCGTTTCGGCAGTCATTACCCAGCTCCTTATGCCATCACTGTATTTGGAAATTCTATTATATGGGTAGACAGGAATTTAAAGAAAATCCTCCAAGCCAGCAAGGAACCAAATAGAGCAGATCGACCAACAGTGATAAGGGACAATATTGATTGGCTAAGAGATGTGACCATCTTTGACCAGAGTGTCCAGCCTCGGTCACCAGCAGAGGTCAACAACAACCCTTGCTTGGGAAATAATGGAGGATGCACCCATTTCTGCTTTGCTCTGCCTAAATCACAAACCCCTAAATGTGGCTGTGCCTTTGGGACCCTGCAAGCTGATGGCAAGAGCTGTGCCATTTCATCAGAAAATTTCCTCATCTTTGCCTTGGATGATTCCCTGAGGAGCTTACGTTTTGACCCCAACGACTATAGCCAACCTTTCCCAGCAATAAGTGTGGAAAAAATGGCTGTGGCCCTAGACTATGACAGCATAGATAACAGAATCTACTTCACACAACTTTTGCCATCCGGAAAAGGCCAGATTTCCTATATCAACCTGAATTCAAGGAGCAGTCCTCCCACTGTTGTTGTTTCAGGTAAGTGCACCCAGAGTGTAGCTTATCTTGGAAGGAGACGCAATGGGATCAGCACACATGGATGACCCAGGGATTCTAAAATGCTTATGAGATTCTAACTTCTTTTTGTGTGTTTGTTGGTTGTATGTCCAGGCATAGGGAGTCCTGAGGGCATTGCCTTTGACTGGATCAATAAAAGAATTTATTACAGTGACTACACCAATCAGATGATTAAGTCCATTGCCACAGATGGGTCTAGACACACTGTGATAGCCCAAGTTCCAAAGCCAAGAGGAATTGTGTTAGATCCTTGCCAAGGGTATGTCATGATTGCTTATTTCTGGAGGGAGTGGGGTCTGAAATTATCTTATGTTAATAGAGAGCCAGTGTTTCGTGGACTTGGTAATACTGTAGCTACAGATTAAGGGGTGAAAGAGCATGAGTGACCTTACTTGGGAAGGAACTCTGGTTGGTGCTCCTAGGAAGTTTGGCCACATACTAGGGAATTAATGCCCTGACTCAGGAAATCCCTTTTGGACAAGTTGTATGGGTGGGAATGGAGTAAGCTTCCATTTGCTCTATTGGTGTCCAATATAACTGTTATATTTGCAGTTAAAGAATGCTGTTGTCTTTCTTAAGTAAAAAGAAGTGTGAGTTCCTTGTGGTGAATTATGACTCCTTTTGGATCACTAGGTACATGTATTGGACCGACTGGGGTACCAATGCCAAAATCGAGACTGCCACAATGGGTGGATACTCCCGGAGAAGCTTGGTGGACAGGGGCCTGGTCTGGCCCAACGGGCTCACTCTGGACTATGAACAAAACCTTCTATACTGGGCAGATGCTAATCTGTACGTGTCTTTGGTTATTCTTGTGGATATTGATGAGATTTCTTCCTCCCTGTTCAAAAGAAGAGGGATATGCATAATGTGGTGAAATACTGGTGAATATACCTGTGAAAACTGATCTCTGTCATGAGACTGAGTAATTATGAACTGAAAGACACCTAAAGATGCATTACTGGACAAGTTAATTTCAACTATGGTTATAAATATAATCATTCAGTTTATAATCATGTAACTACCTCAAAAAATGAATGACTTTAAATGCACACTGATAGTAACTTTCCTTTGGGTTTTAACATTCAGTGTCTTATAAAAGCATTTTCCTTCAGTCTTTGTCTTTTGATCATCTTCTCAAAGAAAATTATTTCTTGTGCCAGCTTCTTTTCAGTCCATTTCACAATATTTTCTTTATAAACTTCTGTCAGCTCTAATTTTTGCATGTAACTCTCCAATCACTTGTGAAATTACACATATTCCCATCATCCTAATGACTGAAGATATGAGATGATTTTGTTTATTATGGCTGGTATCTGCATGTTGGGAATCTTAAACTTTCCTTGTTTATTCTCTTATGATTTTGGTCTCATGATGCTGAGCACCTAACAACTTTATTTTCTCACTTGAAATAAAGCAGGGATGTTTTGTGTCTAAATTAGGAAGATATCTCAAAGTCAATGACAAATGGAAAAACTCTTTAAGCGGGTGGGAAGGGAAAAGTAATTCACATTTTATTGAGTGACTATTATGTGCCAGACACCAAGACAGGTATTATTTCCAAGCAAGAGGTGTATTATTTCACAATACTCCCCTCTGTTTGTTTCTTTTACCTGTTTCATTTAGTAGGATTACTTGTGGGTCATAATAATATTTGGATATCATTTATATAGGCCATTGTTTAATAAGGAGATGAAGTTCTCTCATTACCAGAAGAAACATTTCTTGCTGCCATACGCTACACTTGAAAGTTGGGGGCTTGTGTAATTGCACTGAGGCATTGGGTGCCAGTTGAGGACCTTAATCCTTCTAGAGTCTAATATTTTCTTTTTTCTTTTTCCATCTTCATTTTAGGGAGAAGATTGAACGCATGGATCTAGAGCGCTATCTGCGGGAGGTCATTGTCAGCAGAGCCAATAGTCCTTTTGGCTTGACTGTTTATGGCCAGTATATTTACTGGACTGACATGCTCACTCAGAAAATTTATCGAGCTAACAAAGTTGATGGGTCAGATCAGACTGCAGTGACCATGACCCTTCCCTTTCGGCCTAAGGGTATTTGTGCTGTTGTGAAGGGCCAACAACAATGTCAAAGTCCTTGTGATCGGTTTAATGGGGGCTGTAGCCATATTTGTGCACCAGGTAAATACTTTGGCCACCTCATGCGAAGAGTTGACTCATTGGAAAAGACCCTGATGCTGGGAGGGATTGGGGGCAGGAGGAGAAGGGGATGACCGAGGATGGGATGGCTGGATGGCATCATGGACTCGATGGACGTGAGTCTGAGTGAACTCCGAGAGATGGTGATGAACAGGGAGGCCTGGCGTGCTGCGATTCATGGGGTCGCAAAGAGTATGACCCTTCCCTTTCGGCCTAAGGGTATTTGTGCTGTTGTGAAGGGCCAACAACAATGTCAAAGTCCTTGTGATCGGTTTAATGGGGGCTGTAGCCATATTTGTGCACCAGGTAAATACTTTGGCCACCTCATGCGAAGAGTTGACTCATTGGAAAAGACCCTGATGCTGGGAGGGATTGGGGGCAGGAGGAGAAGGGGATGACCGAGGATGGGATGGCTGGATGGCATCATGGACTCGATGGACGTGAGTCTGAGTGAACTCCGAGAGATGGTGATGAACAGGGAGGCCTGGCGTGCTGCGATTCATGGGGTCGCAAAGAGTCGGACACGACTGAGCGACTAAACTGAACTAAACTAAACTGAACTGAAGGCATTGGGCACAAAGATAGAATCATGGAGAGTGATAATAATGATGACCACTAGTAGGGAAGGCTGAGGGAATATTCAGCTCCAGCACGAACAAAGATTCTCTGTTTCCAGAGGAATTTCTAAAATAGATTTCAGGGTTTGTATGTTGAGAAGAAGACTGAAAGTTTTTTTTTTCTTTCCTATTCCATATGGAGCCTTCTTACAATGACATTTTTAATTCAAGCTTGATGGAGGTAGAAAGAAATATGCAGGTTTGGCTGTTGCATATCATATCTTGAATAGAAATTTCATCAGTGAACTAATGTTCCTCATTAAAGGATTTAATACTTTCACTTAGGAGGTACTGTTTATAGTTGAATAAACAGAGTGTGCCTCAGAAGTGGGTTTTATAGAGAACAATAAATTCGTAAGAGGATGTGCCTTTTGAGACTATTGCTGTGCAGATTTCGCTGAGAAGGTAGAATCATTGTTAATGTTTCAGTGAGGATAAGAAATAGTGGTTTAAAGATTAGGGTGAATTAGCCACAGTCATTAGAAATTGGTGGTGGTTCACATTGATGAAAACATAACGTAGAGCGGAGTTTCCACGTCTTAGAGTGTGTTTAATAATATAGAAGCTGTTGCCAGTGCTCTTCAGGGGGAGAAAATATCAGTGTTTGCTACAGAAATATTTTGCTTTTTTCTGGGCTTACCTTTCTCCAGGTCCAAATGGCCCTGAGTGCCAGTGTCCACATGAAGGCCGCTGGTACCTGGCCAACAACAATAAGTACTGCATCCAGGATAATGGAACCCGGTGCGACAGTTCCAAGTTCACCTGCCTCAGTGGGAAGTGCATCCCTGACCAGCTGCAATGTAATGACATCGACGACTGTGGTGACAGCAGTGATGAGCTGGAAACTCTCTGTGGTGAGCTGGACTCTTGGAACTTTTGAAGTTCACGACGTACCTTGTGTTTGTTCCTTTTACAAGCGAAGAACATGTACCCTGAGATTCTAGACTGCACTTTTCTTAAATCACGCAACAGCTGATACATGTGCTGTGAAGTAGTGTTCGACGATTTATTAGGAAGCACCTCTGAAGTGCACCTAAGAAAGAGCAGAGATGCTGCATGCCATTTATAGTCTGGGGAGCCCTGGGGAAATTACTTAGCTTCTCTGAGCTTCAGTCCCATGAAAGCATTGTGTTTGCATGCTCTAATGAAACTGAGATAAACTTATACATTGAGATGGTGGAGGAATGGAGTGACTTTGCCATTTGCGTCAAATCCTCCATTTGCTTGAAAAAAAAGTATACAACGTAGTTGCTTAATTTAACTAATTTAAAGTTTGAGCTCACTTTGCATGCAGTACGTGTGGCAGCTTTTGCATTGGAAGGTCAACCCAAAGTGTCTTATTTCACTTGATTGTATCTTTTTAGAAAACGGGATGATGCTTTAATCCACGAGCTTCTTCAATGTTGTTTTCAATATTTTGTTCCCCTCCTCTTAGCATTTCACAGCTGCCCTTCAACAAGCTTCACCTGCGCCAATGGGCGATGTGTCCCATATAGTGATCGCTGTGATCACTACAATGACTGTGGCGACAACAGTGATGAGGCAGGCTGCCGTTTCAGGGCTTGTAACAAAACAGAATTTACTTGCAGTAACGGAAGGTGCATCCCTTCTGAATTAGTCTGCGACGGGATAGACAACTGCCACGACAGCAATGCTTCAGATGAGAGAAATTGCTGTAAGTTCATCTTTCGTTCTTAATGGGCTTTGGAGCCCTGAACTCTCAGAGCCTGGGAGATGTAAAGACGATGCCTTTCTGAGAAAAAACTGACAGTATTCGTCTAAAACATACATTTCATTCTACATGTCTACTAGTGATTTTTAAAAATAATTCTACCTACTATTTGATGTATTCATACAATCTTTGACTATTTTCCCCTTCAATATTTTATCTTTGGTTTGTGTTTCTGATTATTGTGAAGCTTTACCAATGATTACTTACAAAGTTAATTGATTAATGTGTGTGGTTAGTGTTTGTTAGGCACAAAGCTATGTAGCACAGTGTTGACTGAGATGATTTGGTAAATTGCTTTTTAGTGAGTTGCTTTTCCCAAATTTCTGGAACTTACAGTTTAGCATCTTGAGAAAACAGTAGCACAGAGTATGAGCAAAAATGCATTTTCAGTTCGGGTATATCAACATGCTCTGCTGTCTTTGTGTGCGGTTATACACAATATTTATTTGGGTGTGGCAGTATTATTGCCTGGATAATCCTATAGACAGAGGAGCCTGGTGGGCTACAGTCCATGGGGTAAAGATCCAGACATGACTGGATGACATCCAGAGCATGCACCCATGCTTTGTTGTTGTTTTTTTAAACAAGTGGTCACTATGTTTCATCCATGTCCTCCAACTTTTTTCCTGAGTATTTTAAAGCAACTTCCAGAAACACATGTCAATGATAAAGACATTTGTCTTCAAATTTAAAAAATGGTTTTAAAATTTTAATTGGAGGATAATCTGCTTTACAATGTTATGTCGGTTTCTGCCATACAACAAGGTAAATCAGCCGTAAGTACACATATACCCCCTCCTTGAGCCTCCCTCCCTTCCCACCTCATCTCATCCCTCTAGATCTTCACAGAGTACCAGACTGAGCTCCCACTAGTTATCTGTTTTATACATGGTAATATATATTTTGAAAAACAACTACTATTCTAGCATTATGCTCAACAAAATCAACAGTACTTACTTAATGTCCTCTAGTACTAAGTCCATATTCAAATTTTATCACTTAGCCCCAAAATGTCAACAGTTCATCTGTTCACATCAGAATTCAAAGTCTACACATTGATTTAGGTTGGAATTGAGACCTAGACCTTTGATTACATTAGACTTAGTTATTTGGACAAGAACACTTCATAGGTGGAGCTGTCTGTTTCTTGTTGTATCACATCATGAAGCACATAATGCTTGATTGTTCCACTTTAAGTGAGGACGATATTAATTTTGAAGTAATTTTGAATCTTCCCTTTAGGAAGTTCCCATCAATCTTTCACCCAGTGGTTTTTAACCATGGATGGTTGTTCCATGAATTTATTATTACTTTAAGGGTTATAAATCATATATTTAAATTTTTTACTATCCCATCCACATTTATTAGCTCAAGTTCTCTAAAGAAGAAATTTCCCTTATCAGCTATTTTGATACTCTGAAATACAATTCTGTGGAGGAAATGTTTGATTCTTTCTTTCTCTTTTCAATTTTCAGAGTAGTAAGTTGGTGACCAATAAGCATTAAGCTTTGGCTTTGTTTTGTTTTTACTATTGTATTAAACTCATCTATTTTTACATATTTGAGTTTTAATGAGATGAAGTAATTTACTGCTTTGGGTGCTTAATTGTCCTATTTTTGGCAGCGGGAATCCTGCTAAGTTGGGTCCCTTTTTATTTTCACTTGATCCTATTCAATCTTCCATAGTGCATTTCAGACCTGTGCATTTCTTGTCTCAGGCCTGGAATTTGTCTCATTCCTTTTGTGTGTGGTGTTTAAAAATTACTGGGACTTCCCTGGAAGTCCAGTGGTTAAGACTTCCAACACAGAGGGTATGGATTCCATCTCTAGTTGGGGAACAAAGACCCCACATACCTCATGGCCAAAAGACCAACACATAAAACAGAAGCAATATTGTAATTTAATAGAATTTTAAAAAAATTAAAATTACCACAGTGTTGGGTTACCTATTGCTATTTGGCCTTTATTGCCTCTAGGCCTTTTTAGTGGACAGAACTAGGAAAAACAATTCTAAAGGGAAAAAATTGATATTGGTTATTTTCCATTTTAATTTAAGATAAACAGGTTTTTACCTTTTAGATTTTATAATCACATCTCTTACACTTAAAAATCTTAGTTTGTAATAGGTGACATAGTCACTTATTTGCTTTATTTTATAATGCTTTCAAAGTAACCATACAAATGTAATTAAACATTTTATGTCCTTGTTCTTAGATTATTTCTCACTAGAAATATGCAGTCATTTGTTACTGTTTCCAAATTTTGGAAATTGCTTTTCTATATGCATTTTTATTTCATTGTATTCACTTATAGAAAATAATGTGCATGGATTCATAGTCATATAAAAATTGTATGACAAGGTACACTCACAGACATCCTTCATGCTTGCCCTCTCCACCCTGTTCCCTCCATACTATTCTCAATCTGTTCAAAAGTGAAGTGAAGTGAAGTCGCTCAGTCGTGTCCGACTCTTTGCAACCCCATGGACTGTAGCATACCAGGCTCCATCCATGGGATTTTCCAGGCAACAATACTAGAGTGGGTTACCATTTCCTTCTCCAGGGGATCTTCCCGACCCAGGGATCAAACGTCGGTCTCCTGCATTGTAGGCAGACGCTTTACCCTCTGAACCACCAGGGAAGCTGTTCATAGGAGTGACAGTTTTCGTTAGTTTATCTTTCCATATTTGTTTTAAATGTAAGCATTTCTTTCTTGCTGAACACACACAGTTATCAGTTTTCGTACACAAAAGATAGCCTAGTGTTGTGCTTTCCTGCTGTTAATGCATCCTGGAGGTCATGCCATCTTTCCTTATCAGGATCTAGAGATCTTCTTCATTCATGTTACTCCATTGTATGGGGAGTGAGGAGAGTGGGAAGTCTTGCTGATGCTATTAAATAATGAAAACAGGAAATGCTCTTTTTACTAGAGACTATATGACATCACATAACTGTCATGAATTATGCCTCTCTGATAGCTTCCCTTCTGCTGGTTTGATTGCGCAGTAGATCGGTTAGCATGGACATATATGATGTACATGTGATGAATATGTTCCAAATTGTTTATCTTGTTTTTTTTTTTTTTTTCAAGCTGAACGCACGTGCCATCCTGGGTACATAAAATGTACGAATTCAACGATTTGTATTCCACGTTCTTTCTTGTGTGATGGAGACAACGATTGTGGAGATATGAGTGATGAAAACCCCATTTTCTGTGGTAAGATAAACCTCTTTTTGTGGTTCCAGGCATGTATGTCTTGAGCTCATAAAGACACATGGCTTGTGTGTTTCAGCTAATTTCAGTTTGTCTTCTCAAGTTGACCTTGTAAATAGATACAGTAGGTAGTTATTCAGGATGTAATTGGAGGGGCATAAGAAGTCCCTTCTCTCTGTTCCCTGGCTGGATGCCTGACTCCAAATATTTCTTTCAGGGATCAACTATAATGCATAACCTCCTATAATTAAAGGTCTTTTGTCTTCAGGAGCTATAGGCAGAATTTGCAAAATAAGCCCTCATATTTATTCTCAATACGTTTATAATAGCCATTAGTAACTGAAAGAATTTTTGTCTTTTTCATATGTTTGACTTTCAGAAACCTTAATTTCATATTTAGCTGTTTGAATCAAATATTTCTTATATTTTTAGCTCAAATTCTTAAGTTTGATAACTTTGAAACTATTAGTGTTAACAGATGCATCCTTTAAGAATTTAGTAATGGTCACCAGGCCAGGTTACAATCCAAGAGTAGGAGTCAGTTGTAAAAACAGCAACAAGAGGAAATAGAAAATCTAGAAAACACATCAGACCATAACCTCAGGTTATGTGAGAAAAGTTTACACATAGGCAGAATCATTTACTCAAATGTTACAAGGATGAATAAGAGCAAAACTTTGATAATTCTCTAGAATCATGGTCTAGTATGGCCTAAAAGGTTGTGTGTAGGGTTATTTGGTTATTTTTTCTTTTCAGTAGAATTTATTTTGTGTTATGGCAGAAAACATAGAACCATGTTTTCTTTTATCTATAATTTGATTTCATGTATCAAAAAATAGTCTTTCTGGTATTTCTAATAAGTGCAGTTCATTTTCTGAATCTCTGGAATTTAGGAAAAAAATTCTAGGAGACGGGAAAAGTATTGCTCTCCCATGTTCTTTCCTCTGGATGGAAAACTTCTATAAAAACTCAGGCCTCAGTCTTCCTGTCTTGGCAACTCCTACCCAGTTCAGAGATATAGGCAGGTTATTAGGAACAAGCTTGTGTGTTGCTCATGGATTTTATCTTCTTTATCTACTGCAGCCACTAGGTCGTGTAGGAGTGATGAGTTCCATTGCACCTCTGGTCCCTGTATTCCTGCACGTTGGTACTGTGATCATGAAAAAGACTGTTCTGACGGCTCTGACGAACCTCCCACTTGTGGTAAGAGAGTGAGCCAGCATGAAAAGCATTGTGATGCAGCTGGCACCCCTCTTCCAACTACTTCAAATGTAAACTATGGTTCTGGCTGGGGAATGTTTGCACTCCTTGCTGATACCTCTCAGCAGATATTCATTAAAAGCCTGGTCATGTAGAGCATTGGGTGGGTTGTTGGGCAGAATATGGAAGTTGCTGATTGATGCAAAAAGTTGCACCTACCAAAAATTGGTGATGCACCTACTACCTGCCTGGTTTGTGGAACTCAATTAACTATAATTGACTCTGTATTGGAATTTCTGAATTTGGGTGAGTTCTCACCCATAAGACTATGGGAGTATCTAAAGTTTATTGAGAGCATGATGTACATGCCGAGGGGGCAGGTGAGGGACACACGTTTCTTCCTGCTTTGTGTACCAGCTGAGGGGTTAGAGTCCGAAGGGCAGCTGAGCCTCCTGAGATGTTCCAAGGACCTAGTTATATTCTTGGAGGCAGTTGTGTGTTGCTTGTGTTTGAAGGCTGCTATTTACCTTTGCAAATCATAGTAAGTACCATCACTTTTTTTGGAGGAGTATTTTCTTAAGACCATTAGCCTAGTTTTGCAGCTGAATTCAGGCTATTTTCTATTCCTGTTTTCCTTTGGGCTCAAATTCTGTGGCTAATAGAGAGTGGTATTAGAAGCTCCTTGACAATTTCTTTTTCCCCAACACTAAAAGTTTTGTCGAAAACAAAGGGCACACAGAGTTTTAAGGAGCTGTAAAAGAAATAGTAACTGTTGAGTGAGTAGAAGGGTCTTAGAGATTATTTTAAATAAATGAACTATTGGTTCAGATATATGAAGAATAAATAGTTTCCAAACTTCTCCATGGGAACCAAAGTCATTATCAATTAGTACCAACTATCTGACATATTTAAATAGAAGTAAAAACACAATCTAATATTAATGGATTTTCATAATATACAGAGGTATTTTTTTCTTCTAGTTTTATTGAGATTGACATATAGAACTGTGTAAAATGTAGAACATAATGATTTATATACATCATGAAATGATTATCACAGTAAGTTTAGTGAACATCCAATATACAGATATTATTTTAAAGAAATAATAAGATGTATATAAAAGAATGAAATCCCCATTCTTTCACCCTCTTACAATCCCCACACCTCCAGACATAAAAGTGTGAATTCTTTATCTATATATCCTGACATATAGGGATCTTACTATATATATATCTTTCTGCTGTTCCCCTCCCACTTTTTTTTTTAATCCTAACAATATCTTATCAGTTAGAAAATACTCCTCTCCCTCTTGAACCTCCCTGCCATCTCCCTCCCCACCCCACACCTCTAGGTTATTACAGAGCCTCTGTTTGAGCTTCCTGAGTTATACAGCAAATTCCCATTGTCTGTCTCTTTTATATGTGGTAATAGAAAACAACAAAATTCTGTAAAGCAATTGTCCTTCAATTAAAAAATAAATTAATAAAAAAAAGAAAATACTCCTCCATCTTATCTTTGTACTGCTGAATAGTTGCTGTAAAGTGTAGATGTTCCATGTGTTTTTATCCCTTTCCCAACTACTGGGCATTTAGCTTGTTTCCATTTTTTCCTTGTAAGATGTAATGCTGGAATGAACATCCTGCATATGTGGGAAGGCTCGATCTCTGGGAGTAGGTTTCTTGTGTCAGAGCCTTTCAAAGGCTGTATCAATACATACTCCATTCTTACCAGCTCATGGAAATTCACGTTTCTCCTTACTGTTATCATTGTGCTATATTTTAATAGTTAAAATTAAATTAGGCTAGTTTTGAGGGCTCTCTGGCATTCTGGGCATATGACAACTTGATTCATTAACATGTAGTATATGATTAAAGAATTTTAATTGGTGTTCTAGGAAGCCCTTGCTATAGTATGTTTCTCTCAAGATTCCTGACTGCACATGACTCTTCTCACCAAGAGTGCTTTTTTTTTTTTTTTCAGAGTTTTCTCAGGTAACATGCGCCAGTGATTATTTCAAGTGTGACAATAACAGGTGCATCCCAACAATGTGGGTCTGTGATGGTGATAATGACTGTGGAGACATGAGTGATGAGGATGAAAGACACAGCTGCAGTAAGTGCAAACAATTAATTCCTCTATAGAGTCACATTTCAGGGAAATAGTAGCTTTATTTTTCTGTCTTTGGAGAATATGGTTGTCACACAGGTTCTTCTTTATTCAAAGTACGCAGATAGAATGTTATCTTTATTTTTCTGCTCAGGAATGTTTTATATTATCTACATAAATGCTTTTAAATGATGAAAAATGATTTTAATGTTTCTTTTTATGTTGCATTTAGGTAATGGAAATAATGTCCTACATTTCTAGAACGGATAAAGAGAGCTCAGTTGGCCACTGAGTTAGTAGCTTTAATACTGTTGCAATTAACTGTGCCTCTAGTTTTATCCATTACCCTAGAGTTGTTAAGGGATGGTGGGGGAGGGGTCATTCTTTTAAGTGAATTATGGAACAGACTATGAAACAGTATTTTCCATTACCAACAGAGCATAGAACTCTAAATTCAGGTATCTTAGAGTATCTTTCCATGGTAGGATAATAAAAACAATGACTCAATGATCTTTGCATTTGATTGTTACCTCATATGTCCGTGATTTCAGTGATGGCCCGTGTTTCTCCATATCCTCTATGAAATGGGTTGGCAGCTGCCAAAATCTAGACTGTAGTGTGTCCTTTTCTCCCATATCTCTTCTTCAAGACCCCCTTCCTTTTGTCTCCTCTTCACCCTCAGATAAAATATCTCTATTCTATTCTGCAGAGTTTCATGATTACATGTTAGCATTTTCGCTCTTTCCTAAAGTGTCATGGTTTCTGTCAACTCTTTTTTTTTAAATTTAAATTTATTTATTTTAATTGAGGCTAATTACTTTACAATATTGTATTGGTTTTACCATACATCAACATGAATCCACCACGGGTGTACATGTGCTCCCCATCCTGAACCCCCTCCCACCTCCCTCCCCGTACCATCCCTCTGGGTCATCCCAGTGCACCAGCCCCAAGCATCCTGTATCCTGCATCGAACCTGGGCTGGCAATTCGTTTCATATATGATATTATACATGTTTCAATGCCATTCTCCCAAATCACCCCCCCCACACACAGAGTCCAAAAGACTGTTCTATACATCTGTGTCTCTTTTGCTGTCTCGCATACAGAGTTATCGTTACCACCTTTCTAAATTCCATATATATGCGTTGGTATACTGTATTGGTGTTTTTCTTTCTG